>JNBR01000124.1:153106-226671 GCA_002081595.1 Achlya hypogyna | reverse complement strand
CTCGAGAAACAACGCAATGCGGTACCAAATACGTCGTACGTGCTCTGCTGGAGGCTCGTCAAGTCGATGACGACGACGCCGCACGTCATTGGTGTCTAGCAATAAAACGTCTCCGTTAACCTTACGCCTTGGAGAAGCTACCAGGGCCTCAAGCGTGAACAGCAGCTGCGAAAGAGACTGGAGCGGCTCGAGCTGGATGCCACTCAGCACACGACGCTCGTCCAATCCCCGCACACACGTCCGCGCCGCCAATCGCTTTGCCACCACAGGAAGGAAGGCGCCAACGACAACAACGCAGTGGCCATGCCTCGCAGCATCGATGCAGAGGTCGTCGGCGACGAGCGACTGCAGCGGCGCCGGACCGTCGAGAGCGTGGACTCCCGCGGCCAGTGACAGCGCTTCCATTGTCGTATCCGGAGGCAAAATCCGGATGCGCATCCGAATCTCTGTGCATCCGTTCGTCAGACTATCCGGATGACAAGCATGTGTCACACCAACGTTCCGCGAGCCGCCGCAGCAGCGCCGACGCCAACCTAGCGACCTCGCGAGGCACCGCCGCAGGCGCGACCGAGTCACCACGATCGCCTGCCACAGCCCTGCCAGCGTCTCGACAACCGCTTCCCGGCACCTGGGTCGCCGTCGTCACATCGCGTCCGTGGCAGAATTGATGACTCTACAGAGGTCGTTGCATGGAACTGACGATGGAATCGCCATCGGAACCTCAGGGGTCTTCGGTCCAGCGCCCCAACCACCTTGAACCAAAGGCCAAGCAAGGCAAATCCTTGCGTCTGCTTCCGGAACGGTGGCGCGACGGGCCAAAGCCGCAGGGGAGCGCCAGTGCAATGGCTCTGGCGCCAGCGGAAGGGCCTCATCACTCTGTTTACCGTCGACCGGTGCGTCTCCCATGGCGCCGTGGAGGGCGACGTCCACTCAACTCCGAACTGTCGACGCTGGCGGCGTGCATCATCACACGCCGCCGCCTGATTGGCCGCCAGCTTTGGGAGGGAAATCCTCGCCCAATCCGCGACGGGCGCAATTTGATGACATCACAATGGGTTGTACGGGCGTCCATTGCCGTTTGGTCCGTACTGAGATCATACCAAAGACAAGGTTAAGCGTACATATCGTAAGAGCTGTACGAGGGAATTGCCCTACCCCGTGCCGTGCTAATTGAAGGTGTATCCAGCAGGATCTCATTTTCGGATTTGCCATGTGCCAAGGTACCGCCCCGTCCAAGGCCGGCGCGCTTCATGCCGCGGGTTACCGCCCTGTCGCTGGTACGCCAGAACCCCTGCCACTTGAGCCGCCGTCAATCACACTCAAGGATCTTCGTGCCGCGATTCCAGCGCACTGCTTTGAGCGCAGCGCGGTCACGAGCTTCTACCACCTTGCCAAGAACTTGGCCATCTGTGCGGTGATCTTTGCCGCTGGTTTGAAGCTTGCTGCTGCGTCGCTTCCGTGGTATGCTGCGGTTGTCGCGTGGCCCATCTACTGGTTCGTCCAGGGCACGTACTTCACCGGCATCTGGGTGATTGCTCACGAGTGCGGTCACCAAGCGTTCTCGTCTTCGGAGTACCTCAACGACACCGTCGGCATAATCTTGCACTCGCTCCTCTTTGTGCCGTACCACAGCTGGAAGATCACGCACCGCCGCCACCACTCGAACACGGGGAGCTGCGAAAACGACGAGGTGTTTACCCCGTCGACGCGTGCCGACGTTGAGGCTAACCCCGAGCACTCCCTCTTCGAAGAGAGCCCGCTGTACAACCTGTACGGCATTTTCATGATGCTGCTTGTGGGCTGGATGCCCGGGTACCTTTTCTTCAATGCCACAGGCCCGTCCAAGTACGCTGGTCAGTCCAAGTCGCACTTCAACCCCTATGCCGCCTTCTTCCTTCCCAAGGAGCGCCTGAGCATTTGGTGGAGCGACGTTTGCTTTGTGGCGGCGCTTGTTCTCTTCGGCTACGGCGTCTCGATCTATGGCATCGTGGACATTGCCCGCCACTACATCGTGCCGTACCTCATTTGCAACGCGTACCTCGTCCTTATCACGTACCTCCAGCACACCGACACTTACGTGCCGCACTTCCGCGGTGACGAGTGGAACTGGCTGCGCGGCGCGCTCTGCACCGTCGACCGCAGCTTCGGCGCGTGGATCGACTCGGCCATCCACCACATCGCCGACACGCACGTCACGCACCACATCTTCTCCAAGATGCCGTTCTACCACGCCGCCGAGGCGACGGAGGCCATCAAGCCGCTCCTGGGCAAGTACTACCTCATCGACCCGACGCCCATTCCGCTGGCCCTCTGGCGCTCCTACACCAACTGCAAGTACGTCGAGAACGACGGCTCCGTGGTCTTTTACAAGCGCAAGCTCCACGATAAGTAGATTTAGATTCCTCCTCTTGACTGTCTGCACAACATGTCATCTTGTACCTCCTCGTTGGTGTTCCCCTCTCGTCTCAATGCGCGTTGTGAGCGCTTGGAGATACGCCGAAGCATCCTTTGGACTCGAGACAAAGCAATGTGCCTCGGTGCTAAGGGGGAACGACGTCGTCCACGATGGCGTAGACCAAGCGCCGAATGTCGCTGCGGAGGGCCTCCCGTGCCTTGGCGAGGCGCAGAGCCCCGGCTTTCTGCACGAACCAGCGCAGGATGATCTGCGTCGCCATGTACTGGTGCACGGGAGTCACCTCAACGCTGTGCTCAATGATGTCGTGCATGCTCTTGAAGCGCTTGGCCCAGTGGTCGTGGAAGGCGCGCGTGATGCCCATCTGGTCCATGAGCGAGCTGATCTGCGTGTACCGCAACGGGTCGCCCTACACACGCTGCCTCAGCTAACGCACAGAGCAGCGGCGCGCACGTCGCTCATGGAACGGATCACGAGGGCGCGGGGCACGTCTCGGAAGTGCACAAACTTGCTGTCGTACACTGGAATGTCGAGCAAAGCTACCTGGCGCATGAGGGCAGGCGCGACAGGTAGACGCACCAAGGACACGCTGGAGGCGGTCACCGGTGTAGCCCGGAAGACCACCAAAGCCAAGAGGCGGGGGCAATCGCTTCAAGATGTGGCAAAGTGCGCCGACAGAGATGACGCCGAGGCCCGCTGGGTCGTGCTCCGCCCAGAGGCGCACGAGCTCCGGGAGGTCTTCCACCGCCGACGCCGTCGTCGCATCGGCGTCTGCCACCGCGTCGACCAGAATACCTACGGCGCCTGATTAGCTCCCGTGCGGCTTGGCCATCGCACCGGAGAAGAGGTTGAGGCCAATGTAGCCCACGACCATCGTAAATGTGTAGAAAAAGGGCACCACCAGCCACGACCCTAAACATATGTAAACATGTGTTTCTGTGTGGACCATATGTCGCGCTCGTACCACAGCCGTTGAGCGGCACGCAGCCGGGGGCGTCGTTGAAGCCGCACATGCTGCTGTCGAAGATGGGGTCGGAGCATGTCGGGTTGGAGGGCGGCGATATGGCGTAGAGCTCCCACAGGTAGTTGTCCCAGTTCTCGCCCGTGGAGAAGCCGATGAGCGTTTGGAAGGCAAGCCAGAAAGACTGAAAGTTCTGGTGCGAATTGACCATTGACGGCCCGTACCCAACCTTGGCGAAAAGCTGCACGCCGACGGCGGCGAAGATGTAGTAGAGCAGCATGAGCAGCGCGGTCACGTTGGCGACAGCTGGTAGCGACACAGTGATCGTGTCAAACAGACTGCGCATGAGCTTGGCTTTGTTGATCATGCGCAGGGCGCGACCAGCTCGAAAGACGCGCAGCACAGTGGCAAGTCCCATGCTTGCTTTGCTCCGCGTCGTTAAGTACGGTAGTACGATGGAGGCCACTGAGGTGCATACGATGACAAAGTCGAATTGGTTCCAGCCCTGGGCAAAGTACGCTGCGGTGCCAATTGCAGCCATTTTGGCCGCCATCTCACCAAAGAACAGCACCGCAAACGCGTTGTTGATGTTGTCGATCATGACACCGAGCACTTGAGGCTCGCCAAAGTACGTGATTGTCATGAAGGCGGTGTTGAGGAGAATGCACAGCGTCATGACGTGCTCGAACCAGCGGAAGCTAACGAGTCGGTGGCAGAGACCTCGCACGAAGCCCGTCGGGCGCGGGTGCTGGACGACCGGTGAGAGGGCTACAAGCTTCCGCTGAAGATTGATCCAGTTGATCTGCTCGTCCGTGACGAAGCCACCGTACTTTTCGCGTATGAAGCTGTCGCACAGTACACCGAGGAAGAGGTTGGGCATGAAAAATGCGCCGACAATCATGAAGACGACCCAGAAGACCGCGTAAAACGGGTGCTGGCCCGGGATCGGCTGTTTATCGTCGCCAGAGGCGTCAACGGACGCCAGTGCCACCGCCGTCCAGCCCTCGAACGTCGTGAGCTCGTACAAAGAGCCCATGGCCCGCAAGATGTTGTCAAAATTTTGCGGCACCTTGGCTTCCCATTTGGTGCCATTGGCCGCGAAGCAATTGCACACTTCCTTGGACGTTGGAACGTACGTGGCCGTGGCAAACTTGCATGTCGTCAGCCACAGCGGCGCGACCACCGCACGCGTGAGCGGGTCCATAGCCGCCAATGACTTGGGAAAGGTCATGACGTCGAATTGGTGCAGGTCCGCCATCGAGTAGTTGCCGCTATAGCCGCGGGGAAACCACGGTGGCGGTGGGGAGTACGCTGGGTTGTCCAAGTACAAGTACGGACTGATGGAGCACGAGTTCATTGCGCCCTTGAAGAAGAGGACGCCAGCGATGCCGAAAATGAAGAGCATGTAGACAAAAAACACGAGCGACTTAGCGATCTCCGGAATGCACCGAAACAGCGTATTCACGACCACCTTGAGCTGCGGTAGCTGATTGATCACGCGCAGCGGTCGCAGCGCCCGCAGCGTCCGCAGCGCGCGGATCCCTCCAAGGTTAGCGTTGTCGTTTCCAGGGCTCCACGCCAGAATTGAAGTGAGAACGATGACGCCGTCCAGCACCTAGCGCACGCTTAGCCGAGCCCAAGGCGCAACGGTACCTTCCACGGATCGCGTACGTACTCGTGACACCCGATGGCCAAGAGCGTCACAGCCATCTCGAGCGCGAATAGCACGGCGTAAACGCGGTTAGCGATGCAGATCATAAGCCCGAGGCCTTCGGTCGCGTCGAGCAGCGGCGAGTCGAGGGCCGTTGTCACCACTGCACAGGCGATGACCAGGCCCGTCGCCGTCTCGAACCACGCGGAGCCCACGATCTGCAGGCACGTGTAGCGAAAGGGAAAGCGCACGGGCAGCGCAATGTGGTGCAAGTTGGCGCGCTGCAACTCGGGCTCGAGGCGGCGAATGGAGCGCTGCACATAGCGCATCTGCATCAGGTGCCGCTGGGTCACCCGTGCAAGGCTTGCGTCCGGCACGATCACACGCACCGTCTGGTCGTCGGGCATACTCGGGCGGTCGACCTGGTTCATGACGCAGGACACCGTGATGGCCGTGAACATGTTCATAACGATCCACACCCCGAGCACGACGATGCTGATGAAGTAGAGCGGCGCGACGAAGCCAGCGCTGATCCAGCCGTCGTACATGACCGCTGGCCAGTCGTCGTACGTGAGCACCTGGAAAACCGTGAAGAGCGCGGTGGGCATCGTGTCGAAGTTGGAGCGGTGGAGTGTCACTGTTGGCACCGCGTTCGCGTACGAGATGGGGCGGTTGGCGGCGTCGAAGTTGAATTTGGTCGCAAAGAGGTCCATGCCCATGAGCGCGAAGATGTACACGAAAAGCGCGAGGAAGATGAGAAAATGTGCGATCTCGCCCATGGCGTTGGTCATGGCCAAAAGCAGGTGCTGCAGAGGACCCCACGACTGCGCTAGACGCACCACGCGCAGCGCTCGGAGTGCCGTGAAGGGCGACGGCGGAGAGATCGTGCCGTCTACAAACGCAGGCTGGTACATTATGTAGTCGACGGCGCCGACGAAGATGGACGCGCAGTCGAATTGGTTGAGAGGATGCCTATGAGCGCAGGTAGAACACAGGGTTACGGACACGCATTGTACGAGAAGTAAGCCATGGGGCCAAACGCGATGAGGCGCAGGAAAAGGTCGATGGCAAACCACAGGAGGCAAATGAACTCGATGATCTCAAGGTTGTAGGCAAAGTTGTAGCTCATATCGTGGTGCGTACAGGCCAACGCCGCGACGTTGACGAAGGTGGCGCCCGTGTTGAGGGTCTTGAACCACCGCTGTGCGTAGAGCTGCTTGAGACGAGCCCGTAGCTGTTGCATCAGCGGCGTTTGAAGCGATTCAATGACGCGGTGCTGCAGGGGCACCAGCGTTTGCCTACGCCTGGTGAATACGGTGTTGTATGTGCGGTGCAAAGTACCATACGCGCCGGCGGAGCGAATAACGACGACTTTGGTGGGTGGTGGATCTACTTCAGGATGAGCGGCGAACCACGGAGGCGTCGGACGTGTCGGAGAGGAGGGCGGCTTGGGCGTCGCATGCCTTCTCAAAGGCCGACACCATGATGGCCATGTTGATTTGAAGCAGGAAGCACATCCCGAGAAAGAGCACAATGTTGAAGTACACCCCGGCGGTCACGTACGAATACGCGTCTTGCGTCTAGAGCCAGAGGGTCACCGAGTACCCACGGATGCGACAGTACGTTTTGCGTGATTTGCATCCAGCCCGAGGCCGTGACGACCTGAAAGATGATCACGAGGCTGCCCCCGATCGAGTCAAAGCCGGCGAGGCCGAAGTTGAGGTCGCCTGTGAAGTCGGGCTCCGTCATGATGTCGAAGACGAGCGAGCCATCTGGCGCGTACAGATCCATAAACCTTGGATTGCCTCGGATATCGTAATTGCTACCGCAGTAGCGGCCTGGTGCGCACACGCGGCTGCCGCAGTACTGTCCGTCGTCCGGGTCGAGTGGCCAGAAGCACGGCTGTCGGCTTGTCCAATTGTTGCTTTCGACGTCGATGCGCGGACAGCGGTACACTGCCGGATTCGCGAGGGCCAAGCTCAGGAACGTGGCGTTCTGGTATTGTTCGAGAGACTCGGTGGCGCGCGGTTCGAAGGGCAATGCGATCGGGTACGGCGTGAGGCGGCAGCGGTAGTGGTACTCGCCGCACCAGATCTGGACTCCGATGATGGCGAAGACGATGTATGAGAAAGCGAGGAGAATGCTGATGTTGAGCTGCGCCGGGAGCGCGGCCAGCAGCGCGTTCACAAGCACCTTCAGGCCAGGCACCGAATGCACGGTGCGTAGCGGTCGCAACACCCGGAGAAAGCGGATGCCCGTGGCGGTGGTCTTGGCCTCGGAGTAGAGAAGTGAGACGACCCTAGGCGAAGTTCCGCTTTTGCACCGCTGGTCGGGCGTACCCCGATGCAACGATGAAGAAGTCGAGTTTGTTCCAGGGGTTGCGCCAGTAGCCTTTGGGACCGGTCATTCCGTAGGCCACAACCTTGAGCACGAGCTCCACGATAAAGTAAACGAGGGTCAGCAGCTCTATCTACAAGCGTTCGAAGCCAAAGTTGGCGCTAAGACCAATACCTTTTCGACGAACTGGTTGATGGGGAGCGTGGGCCCGTTGGTTGGCGCACTGCCGTTGGCCCACGGGTCCGAGTAGTCCAAGCAGCCCATGACGATTGAATTGACGAGCACCGTGAGCAGCGTGGCGCGCGATGTATAGCGGTGTGTCACTATCAGAATGCAAGCCCGCCGTAGTGGGTGGTTCACGGTCAGCCCTCCAAGCGATTTGGGCGCAAACTACACATGCGTTGGGTGCCGACCTATGGGCTAACCGTGCGGCGTACATTCTGCGGGGCGGCCTTGCTCAGGCGCTGCGCCTTGCGCGGCTCTGGCCCGTGGACCGGGTGCACAACCCCCTTCGCGAGCGCTGCTTGGGGGGTTGCCATCGGTTGGCAAAGTAACGTTAACCCGTTTGTCCGTCGTCGCGTTTTCGGAACCGACATTGGCGAGGTTGTCGAAACCGACGCAAAACGGGCGTAACCGGTCGCGAGTATTCAAGACCGACACAGTCAAACACAATAATGTATGAGGTTATGGGTGCAACTGGACGAGGCCCGCGGCCTGGAGCTTGCGGATCTTGGCGCCGACGACCGGGTCCGCGAGGTGCCGCAGCAGCACGCCAGGCTCCTGACAGGCGCGCAGCACGGCCTGCATGGCGGGGTCCGACAGGATGGCCTGCAGCTCGGGGTCCGACAGGATGCGTTGCACTTGCGCCTGCTCCTCGGGCGTTTGCGCCGCGCTCTCTAATGCCTGGCGTTGGCGGGCCTGGAGCTCCTTCGCTTCCATGTCTTTGCCAAGTTGCTCGAAGTGGGCTCCCATGAACTGCATGAAGTCCTTGAGCATCGCAGCGACCCCCGGGTCGTTCTACACCGAGCGAATGATGCGCGATGCGGCGAGTACGTCCCTACTTGGTACTTGGCGACGGCCTTCTCGGGGTTGGACGACATCTCCTGGATCGCAGCAGTGAAGCGCGGGTTTTGGAGAGCTGTTGCCCAGAAGATTCGGTCAATGACAACAGGAGAGGAGGTCGTACCTGTGCAAAGTTTCGGGTCTTTAGAGAGCTTGTCCAAGAACTCCGGTGTCATCCAATCTATGGAACCGGCGCTGAGCAGCTCAGTCGCTTGTCAACTAACCTTTCGACTGGAGGCCTTGCATGGCAGATTGAACCTCGGGGATTTCTAGCGAACTCCGGGTAGACTTGGCGCGAATGGTGGGGATGTCGTCGGCTTTGGCCTTCGGCGTCTTCGTCGCCTTGGTTCTGGGAGCGGCGCTGAAGAAGCCCTTCTTGAGACCTTGTCCAAACGACACCGCGCGCTTCTGGTCGTCCGCAGCCTTGATGGCCGCCTTCTGCGCCTTAGCATGCATGGCCGCCGCAAGCATCTCGTCCATGACGCTCGTCTCGGGCGCCGCCACAGGCGCGTCCAGCGGTGGGGGCTCGTCGGCCATCGGTCCAATAGAAAATACCTCGTGAGATCTTGTGCTTTCTATTTTTCCAATTCCAATTTTCGATGTTATGCTCCTCCGCATGGGAACAAAATGTTCCGCGCATCCACCGCAACTCGCACCTAGAGACAAGACATGCAGGAAGGCACACGCATCCATTGGATGTATACAAGCCGGGCTAGATGGCGGAGAGGGCGACACGGGCGCGCAGTTCGCGAAGCTGGGTCTTGAGGCGGTTGACTTCCTCGCGCGAGGCTGAGAGCTCCTGATGTGTTTCCTTGAGCTCGCGGCTCGCCTCGGACTGAATGATCTTGAGCTTGGCCACGGTCTCGTGGAGCTTCTCGTTCTTTTCCTCGAGCTCCAGAACGCGGCCGCGCAGGTCGTCCTTAGTCATGCCCTCCGTGATGACGCGCGCAAAGATCTTGAAGATGTCGCTGTCCTCTGAAACATCTCGTGTCACACAAGGCTTAGTGCCGGCGCGTACCGTTGGTGTAGTCGTTGTCGACAATGTTGACGAGAACGTATGAGTCGTAGATCTGCTTGATAACACCGTGGGCGACGCTGTCGCTGCTGTACGCCGATGCCCACTGACTCATCCAGAGCTCGAACGCCTCGTCCTTCCAGGCCGCAAAGCTCGCGGAGTCGACGACGGTCGGCTACGCCCACTGAGTCCAGAACCGCCACTACCCGCGATTACCTGAATGATTTCTTGGCCAGGGAAGACGCCCCACGTGACTGCAGTGACACTTGGACCTGGCGCGTTGGTGTACTCGGTCCCTACGACGCCAAATGTCAGCTCGCGAGATGACTTCTGCCTACCGTTGGCGCTGAAGGCGTGGTACGACAGGTTGGGGTAGTCCTTGAGCGCCACCTGCGCCACAGCGTGAGTTCCAGCGAGCCAACATCAACTTACGAGAAGCCGCTCCATGAGGTGCGGTGGCACGAAGAACTCGACGTACGCCTTTTGGAAGACGAAGCCGCCCTTGCCACCCCAGCCGACGCTCGGGTCCTCGGACGGCGCGCCGTTGATGCGCGGCTGGCTGTTGATCGTGAGGAAGCCCATCGAGTTGATCCATCGCAGGTTTTCGCGGATGATGGTACTCTCGCCCGAAAGACCCTGCTCGCACCACGGCAGCTATACCCACGTGCCGTGAGGTCCTGTGGTAGATTCAAGAGCGAACCGTCTTGATAGAGCCCTCGATGAACTTGACGAAGATGCTCCAGACTTCTTGCTCGGAGGCGGGAGTGCCCCAGACGCGCTCGCGTGCAACCTTGGGCCGCTTGTACGCGAGGTAGTACTCAGAGAGCTCGCCGTACGCAGGGCTGGAGCGGTCACCCCAGCGACCGTTGGGGAAGTCGTCCCACTCAGACGTGCGCGCCACGTAGCTGGACGCGCGGTTGGACCAGAAAATTGGCCGCACCTGTTCAATCTTGTCCGCGGAACCATCCTTGCGACGAAGCATGGGCAGTCCCCACGGTAAGTCGCGTTCATGGCGGCGCGGAATGAGATTGAGGCCTTCGAGCACGCTGCGCACGCTCGACGCGAGGTTCCTGATCCGGGTTGAGATCGATAACGGACAATCAAGCGTACATAGTGTAAAAATGCAGCGACAGCTGCTGGCCCATGAGCTTGCGGCACGTATCAATCGCGAGCTCGATGCCGTACTTCTTGACGGCGGCGTCGTCATTCTTGATCGAGTTGAGAGCCTGGACGACGTGGTCGGGTACGCTCGTCTTGCACCAGTTGGTGAACTTGAGAAACGAGTTGTAGTTCTGGATCGGGAGGTATCTGGTCGTGAGTGCTTAAATATGGTATCGGAGATGGTCATGCGAGAATACCCGGGGAGGATCGGGACACGAATGCCCACTGTGCGGCAGTCTCGAATCCATTGAGTGAGCTTGTCCACGTCGAAGAAGAATTGAGTAATGATGAAGTCGGCACCCGCGTCTTGCTTTTCCTTGAGGCGCACCATGTCCAAGTGACGGACTTGGTCTGATGGCGGCAAGTTTGGGTTGTTCCATGCCTCCGTGTGCACCTCCGAATAACCAGCAGCTGCAATGCAAAAGTAGTCGCCATGCTCTTGGCGGATGAAGCGAATGAGTTCGACGGCGTTGCGGAAACCACCCGGCACTGCCTTCCAGCGCTCGGCACCGATGGGTGGATCGCCACGAAGAGCAAGAATGTTGCGAATGCCTACAACGAGCGGGTCAGTAGTGTTCCCTGAACGAAACCAATTACCGGCATTGCGAGCGTTCTGAAGGATCACACGCAGTTGCTCTTGCGGCAAATGGCACGTGAGATGCATGAGCACATCGATCTTGAATTCGTTCTGAATGTGAGCACCGATCTTGAGCCAAAGTTTCTCGTCCTTGAAGCCGCTGCGCCACGTGAGTGTCACGAAGGTCGGCTGTAGCTGGAAGCCCATCTCCTCGACGCGGTTAAGAAGGTTGAAGACGCCATCTTCGGTCTTGGCTGGGAAGAACTCGAAGCTCACGCTTGGTGTCCCGGTCTTCTCGAGCTCGACCAAACGGTCGATGATCTTCCCCATCTTGTCCCGGCCACGCAAATCTCAAGATGGCACCGGTGGATTTTCAACCAGCTCCCGATGCCTGACCAATCACCAGCGTGGGATCTTTCGATTTCAGCCAATCCGATTGCGCATTCCTACTTACCGTGCGCCAAATCAGACCAGATGCCGCCGGCCACTGCGACATCGCACACGGCGGCGGCCCATGCGACTCCAACTCGATGGTCATCGGCACAAGAATCAGACACGCCCATCCCCAGGACATCCCTCGCGCACCACCACTGCGCCGGGGCGCTGGCTACTGCAGCTCTGGGCATGAAATGAGTCCACTTGGTCGACGTTGCCCAAGTTTAGGTTATTGCGACTTTGGCCACCAGTCGTCCGCCCACCCAGTTGCTCCGTAGCAGCAGTAGCGTAGTACCTGTACCTTCATGACCGGTCGCTTTCGGGCCTCGCTGCTCTTGACCGTCATGCCCTCCAGCAACATTGAGGCCTGCCAAAGGCAAGGTTGATGGGCCTGCAGACCCGCCCAGGACCAGCGGAGCATGAGGCAAAGGGCTTCCTCGAAGAGCGCACTTGGGCAGCCAGAGGTACACTAGCGTTGCAGGTCTTCGTACTGCTGACGCGGCAAACCGCCATTGGGCCACCGCGGCATGGCACGTGCTTGCGATCTTGCGCTCTGAGATGCGCGCGCCTTGGGTTCGCCAACCGGACATCCGGATACGATAGCGCGGGCCAATCAAGCGACAGGCGCCGAAGCGTCACTTTGGATCGGATGCTGGCGCTGTCGGCCGCGCGGGCGGCCCTGGTTACGGTGGCGCCATCGTCCATCGAGTTCGCGAACGTGGAACCCATGACGTGCTACCTCGTGGGACTCACGGTTCAGAACCCGACGCGGTACTCGGTGCGCTTCCGCATCACGCGGCCGGCGTCGCGCTTCTTCCGAGTCCTCCTTGACCAGCAGGACTTAGGGCTCGTGGCCAACCCGACGAGGACGCTGTCTCCAGGACTAGCCATGAAGTTCGATGTCTCCTTCCTCATGGAGGCAAGTCCTGAGGGCTTCGACGATATGCACGATAAAGTGCTCATCCTCGTCGAAAATTCCGCGTCGATCGAGATCCCGTTGGTACCGTGTCATTCTCTTCCAAGGATTCTCTTAACACGAGCGCAGGTGGCGCGGCGACCATCACCGCATCTTGAGTTTGACTCGCTCATCGACCTTGGCATGGTCGTGCTCTCCCACCGTACGGCCAAGTATGTGGATATCCGCAACACGGGTGCCAAGGAGTGCCACTTTCACATCGATGTCGAAGCCGGTCTACCCGTCACCATCACGCCCAAGGACGGCTTGATCCCCGCGCAGTCCGAGAGCCGGCTTAAAGTTGACTTTATGGCACGGGATATCGGTAGCTTCCGCACGATCGCTACAATTCGCATCGCAGAAGGCGGCAAAACGGCGCTTTTAGACATCAGCGCCACCGTCGTCGAGCACAACATGGAGCTTGTGTTCCCAAGCAGCAATGGTCTTCCGAACGAGACCGTCAAAGTGCTGCCCTTTGGTATGATCTACGCCGGAGAGACGCGCCAGATCGACACGGTCTTGCGCAACAACGGACCGCAGCCCGTGGGGTTTCAAACGGGCATTTCCCTCACCGGCCGGCCATTCCGTGCCGGCGACGAAATGTACGCCTCCCCGCAATCAAAGCCTCTTCACGCGCCTCCTAGCGCGAGTCCTGAAGACGACAACGGCGACTGGGAGGAGAAAAAGAAGGAGCTCACGTCGATGCCTGCCGAGGGCTACATCCCGCCCTACGGCCACGTACTCCTGACGTTCGTGTACAAGCCGAGCATGCTCCTTGGGAAGCAAGCCCGGCGCCCATCGCGAGCTGGCTTGAAGGCGGAGGCAGGAGGCCAGTTGACACCGACCGGCCGGCCGCTGAGAGCCTTCGCGTCCGTCGAGTGTGCTGAGCTCAATCAGAACATCACGATTGAGATCTCCGGCACAGTACGCACTGCACACTGGCCCCGCGGTCACGTCGGGCGTAGGCGGTCATGCCGCAAGTAGCCATCTCGCCTGACAGCTTCGACTTTGGCGAGTGTCCCACCGGCGGGCGCGTTGACATGCTGCTCAACATCAAGAACCAGGCAACGCTGCCTGTCGTGTACACTCTCTCAAAGCTCGCGCAATTCTCCGTGCAGCCGGCGAAAGGCCGACTGGACGTGCTTCAATCTCAGAACCTTGTTGTGAGTTTTGTGCCCGCGCAGCTCGGCCGCTTCCAGGTAGGCCGATCTTGCCGCCGCGACCAACACACTGCAGAACGCCTTTGACCTGAGCATCCAAGGCGGCAGCGTGCACGTGGCGATTCCTGTCCGCGGCGCCGCGACGTCCGTCGGGCCCAAGCGCAAGGAGATTGTCGGCGGCCCGGGCGCTCTACCTCAGGACTTCCGCCCCAAATTCAACTTTGTGTCTCATGAGGACGTCAAGTTGCAGAAGAAGCAAAAAGCACCGCGTTTCATGCGCGTGCCGCCGTACGAACTTGCCGCCAAAGATGGCACCGCTGCCGTGGACGAGTTCGAGTTTCAAGGCACGAACAACACGCATCTAACGTACTGCGTCAACGAACTCGCGGACCGCGCACACCACCGCGATGAGTACAACCACCTGCTCAAAAGCTTCCGCGCTGACCGACTCGCCAAGTCGCAGGTGCTGGAGCAGCCGCGCAGCAATCAGAACCCTGCTGATCTCGAGATGGAACCGCAGGGCGGGCTCGTTGGACCCGACCTGAAGCTGCCCATAGTCCAAGAGCCATTGTGGATGCAGTCGGACCAGAACAGCCGGCGTGGGGCAGCCGCTACGCCTGCGTTCGACGAAAACAAGCTCATCAAGAAGAAGTTCAAGGCGGCGCCAGTGACGCAAGCGGAGGTCAAGGATTGCGCGACAACGCTCACATCCGAGCAACTCAAGTTCATCGTTGCAGGTGGGCGCCTGGTGCGGCGGCACCTCACAGCGTGTAGGGCCGAAGACGATTCATTTTGGACTCGTGTGCGTGCACTCAGTGTCGAAGAAGAGCTTTAGCGTGACAAATGACCTGCCGCACAACGTGCTCGTGACGCTACATTTCAACAACGACCACGAGGAGCTCAAGCAAACGACACCCATGAGCCAAGTGATCCCGTCGGGCGCCGTCGCGGGCTTTGACCTTACCTTTTTCTCCCGCGTCGAGCAAGTCTTCCAGAAGTACGTGCAGTACTCGGTAAACGGCCAGCACTCGTTCAAGCTGCTGGTGGTCGCCGAGGTGGTTCCGATTTGCGTCGAGCTCTCGACGCCCGTGGTCGAGTTTGCTTTCGACGCTTCGGATCTCGCGCCGACCGTCGCGCAGACCATCTACGTCAAGAACCCTGGCAACTCGGAGGCCCACTTCCATTGGGTGCCTGAGAATGCCACCGATCCGTGCGCCTTTGAGGTGAGCCCTGCGCAGGGCGCCATCGTAGCGGGCGGCACGGCGCCCGTGCGCATCACTTTCGCTCCGCGTTTCAACGTGCCCAACCAAGCTACGCTATGCGTGCTCGTCGACGGCGGTGCGTCCCCGGCGGCCATTTCTGAGCTCAGTGGTGCGTAGGCAAGACCAACCAAATCCACTGCATCGGTCACCTGCCTGAGCCCAAGTGCACCATCAAAGACAAGAAGATTGAGTTCGGCGCCACGTCCGCTGGTATTCCTAAGGAGAAGCGCCTCTTGCTCCTCAACCAGAACACTACCGCGGCCACTGTTTTCTACGCTGAGATCGACCCGCCGACTCCGGGTGTGACCATCCGTCCCGCCGAGAGCGCGCTGCTTCCCGCAGACACAACGGAGCTGCTCCTGGGGCTCGATGTGCGGCGGGCACTCGTCCTGGAAAAGTACGTAGCGCCCAGCCGCAGTCCTCACGGGCGGCGTAGCGTCAACGTCGTCGTGCGAATTCGCGGCGGGCGCACGATCCGCATACCCGTGTCGGCCGACGTGATCGTGCCTAAGGTCGAGTTCCTGTCGCCGCCGGCCAGCTTCATCTTCGGGGGCCTAACGCTCGGCGTGCTCGCGACACGGACGCTGAACGTCGCGAACCGCAGTGTGGTGCCGGCACACCTGGAGCTGTCGTTCACCAAGACGCCCGAGTTTAACGTCGTGGTCCCTCAGGCACTCAACCCAAGTATCGAAGACGTCCACAGCATCTTTTCACCGCTAGACCCGACCGTTGACGCTGAGATGTCGCTGAGCTGGCGTCTGGTTCTGCCGCCCGAGAAGACGGTGGCGCTTGAGCTGTCGTTTTTGCCCACGCAGATCGCGACGCATGCCTTTGCGTTTCCGATGCAGTTTGAGGGGCTGCCCGTGCGCACCGACCCGTTCGACCGTGTAGTTTCGGCCACAGGGCTCAAGCCTCGATTGCTCTTCTCGGCAACGACCCTCGACTTTGAGAAGCGCGTCGTCGCGAGCGATCATGCGCGCAAGATTCCGTACTCGGTGTCCCTCGTGCTCACCAACGACGACCCGCACACGATCCGTTGGAGCATGGATCTGTCGGGGCTTCGCGGAACGCCCTCCGTCTTCCACCTCGCGCCATCGGTGCGTGCGCTTCCCCCGCGGTCTCACGCGCGCCTCTAGGCGGGTGAACTCGCGGCCGGCGACAAGTGCACGGTGCGCGCGAGCTTTCTGCCCGTTGAGGCGGAGCTGTACCAGACCGCAGTGCCCGTGCTGCTCGACGACCATCCATACTTAACGCTCACGCTTGTGGGCATGGGCATCCACCCACACCTGAGCTTCAGCGTGCCGCGCGTGGATCTGCCGCCTGTTCCACTGGGTGTCGCGTCGTCTGCCTCTTTCTTCGTCACGAGCACCGGGTACACCCGCGCCGCCAGCTGTCCGTGATGCGCTGCGTAGGTACGACAACTTGGATCTGAGCTACCGCCTGCCGATCGACCTTGGCCGCGTGCCCATCACGGTGTCATTCCCGGACGGCAAAGCCATCGGCATCGCCAACCCGCGCATCCAGGTGGACGTGGCTTTCTGCAGCACCAAGTCGATTGCTTTTAACGCGAAGCTCGAGTTCTTTGATGCCGAGGGCAACGAGTTCGATCTTGCTGTCAGCGGCTCCACCGACAACTGCGTGCTGACAAACGCCGCTTTTCTCGACGCCCACCGCAGCGAATATGCCTTCTACACGGACCCCGAGGCGCGCCATCCCGTCTACTTCGTCGAAAAGACGCAGCTCAAGCTGCTCGCCAAGAAGACGGCAGCGGCCGCGCCCGCCAAGGAGGCCACAAGCCCGGTCAAGCGCCAGGCGACGCCAAGCACCAAGAAGCGCGCGGCAAAGGCCGCGGCCCCGGCGACGATGAGCGACGCAACGCCGTCGCCCGCGGGGTACGTTGAGGTGAGCGGCAAGCTCTACCACGCCCCAGCGCTGCACGAGCTGCGTCACGAAGAGCTCGTGCTGCTCGTCAAGTGGCTTAATATGAACATTCTCAAGACACCGATCGTGTCATTTCCGCAGGACATCGTACGACCGCGGCGCGGCGGCGGCTGACGCGGCGTAGGTTCAGGCGGCGGGGCGCCCCATCTACGAGATGCTCGAAGTCGTGTGCGGCAAGAGCGTACCCGGACGAGTCAAGGCCATCGCAAGCCAGAAGCGGGAGCAAATGACCCAGCTCGTGGGCCAGTACACGGAGCTGCTGCGCTTCCTCAAGAGTTACGGCGCACTACTCAACGACCTGCGACCCGAGCAGCTGCTGGACCAAGACATGTACGTACGCTGGATGGAGGACGACGGCGCAACGCTCTCGGCGCACTCCTCCATCCACCGCCGCGCCACGCTCGAGAAGGACTACGCACGGCTCAGTGTACACGTGTGGCTCAAGATCGTGTACCAAATCCTCAAGTGCTTCGTGCTTTTTCGCATCTCGACCAAGTCGTTCCAGACGCTTCCGGGCATTGAAGGCGCCACGCAGCTCAAGGCCCCGGCCGTCATGGTGACTTATCCTCCTCTGTCCGACGTTGGCGACGTTCCGACCTAGGCGCGCGACTGCACGCGCAGTAACGTGTACAGCGAGTCCGAGATGGTGCTCATCCAATGGCTGCTACACCATGCGAAGCGCGCTGCGACCGTATCGGAGCCCCGGCTGCTAGTGGACCTCGAGTACGACCTGCGCGACTGCGTTGTGCTGAGCTACGTGCTCATCTCGCACGTACCGTCCCTGGCGGCCGAGGCTGGCCCTCTGCACGGTTTTCATCGCAACCCGTCGACGCCGGAGCAAGTGCTTGAGAACGCAGCCGCGCTGCGCAACGCGCTGAGCCAGCTCGGGCTTGACTACGGGTTGGTGCCCGAGCTTCTGTGTTCGCTCTCGTTCCCATCCACGGTGCTGCTGGTGCTGCACCTGTACCAGAACGTACCGCAGTTCCTGCCCAAGACAACGATCGAGTTTCGCGGCGTGCTGGGCCAAACCATCACCAAGAGCATCGAGCTCAAGAACCCGTCCAAGAAAACCATCGTGTACGATGTGTTCCTCGAAGGCCAAGTGCGCGAGTTCAGTATTCACGCGCACACGCTGACGCTCGAGCCGGAGAAGAGCGCCACGTTCGTCGTGGAGCTCAAGCCCAAGTTCACACGCACCGTCTCGGCGAGGCTCACGTTCCGAAGCGTGCGCGATGGGCCGTCCTGCGCCGCAACCATGGTGTTTTTGCTCGAAAGCAACATATACTCGCGCAAGCCCGTGCGCGTGTACCAGTTTGAGACCACCATGTACGACCGCAAGGTGGAGGAGATTGTCGTCGAGAACCAGTTCCCGGTCAACGGTATCTACCGCCTCTCGGTGCTGCAGCAGGCACCGACGCGCCACGACGCCCGCGGCGACGACGGCTGCATGGACGCGCAGCTTCCCTTCTTCCTGCCCGAAGTGACCACCGACACCCTCTCGATCCGCAAGGACGCCGCGGCCACCATCAAGGTCGAGTTCATCCCACTGCAGCCGGGCACGTACAAGTGCCAGCTACTCTTCTTAGACGAGAACGTCGGCGAGTTTATGTATGAGGTTCAGTGCACGGCGCACTTACCGCCCGTGCTCGAGACGCTAGAGTTCACGTGCGAGAACAAGCCGCACTTGCTCAAGGAGCTCGCGGTACCCGTGAAGAACCCGCTACTGACCAAGGCGCTGGCGTGCATTGTGGACCGCTTCCAGGGGATCGTCAAAGCCAAGCTCCGCGAGTCACTCAAGAAGTGCGAAGACGGTCACCACACCAACTTCCACGTTGAAGTGAACTCGCCGTACTACGTGCTGCAGTCGCCCGACATCGTGCTCAAGCCCTCGAGCAATAGCGCGCAGGACAACGAGAAGCGCAACACAGCTGCCGCGGCGACGGCCAGTGCGAACGCGCTCACGCAGGCTCGGCTCACAACGCCGCGCAACAGCACAGGCGCTCTGCCGCACAGCGTCAATGCGCTTACGTTCGACTTCCAGCCGCGCGGTGCCGGGCTCTACGCGTGCAAGCTGCTGCTGCGCTCGATGGCGGGCTGCGGCAGCGACATTCGGGTGTACGAAGTCATCGCCAAGGTGAACGATGCCGGTATCAAGACCACCCTCGAGTTCTCCGCGCCGGCCCGGCAGACCATTACTCAAGAAATCCCAATCATCAACCCAACGGACGAGGCATGGACGCTGCGCGCGACGCTCTCGGGGTACTCCTTACAATGGTCCCGGCCCCCCGTCACGGTGGCATAGGACCCAAGGCGTCTTCTCAGGCGCCTCAACGCTCGTGGTGCCGGCGGGCAAAACGGCCAACTACGCGCTGGTCTTCAAGCCGCAGTGGCTCGTGACTGAAACGGGCAGCCTCGTGCTCACGAACCCCAAGACGGAGCAGGAGTTTGAGTTTGTTCTTGGCGGCGTCGGCGAGGAGCCGCTCGCAGTGCAGCACGTCGTGCTCACGTGCGTGGCGCGCCAGAGCATCGTGCGCGAGTTCGAGGTGCAAACGTATCGGTACGATCCACCGGGACCGACGTCGTTCACGGTCGAGTCGGACCTGCCGTACGTGGGCGGCCCGCCATCGCTAACTATCGATGGCCCAAACCAGACGGCGCTCTACAAGCTGTCGTTCAACCCGCTGCTGGGTGGCACGTACTTTGGCAGCATCACCTTCACCAACACGCGCACGGGCGAGTACTGCTGGTATACGATCGAGGCGAGCGTGTCGTCGCCGGAGCCCGAGGCCACGCTCGAGATGACGGCTGCCGTGCGTTCCGCCGTTGGCATGGAGATCAGCCTCGAGAACCCGCTGCTGCACCCCGTGGTATTTGAGATCCGGCTGCACGGCCCCGGGCTCTACGGCCCCAGCGAGTTCCGGCTCGATGCCGAGGAGACGGGCATCTACCAGCTGCTCTACTGCCCACTCGTTGCTGGTAGCACCCTCGGCGCCATTGGCTTTACCAACGAGGACGTCGGAGAGTTCTCGTACGTGCTCAAGCTCCATGCGACGCCAGCACCGCCCACGCAGCTGCAGGACATGTCATGCGCCGTCGGCGATGTGTGCTCGCAGCCGATCGCCATTCTCAATCCGATGGACAGCACCTTCTCGCTCGATGTCGTACTCAGCAACACGCGCAACTACCGCATTCGGGACGTCGACATCGTTGTCAAACCCTTCAGTACGTACACGGCCATCCTCGACTACACGCCGTCGAGCCTCTCCGAGTACGAGTGCGCCGACATTGCGTTTGTGAACCCGGACATCGGTGCCTGGGAGTACAAGGTACAGGGCAAGGGCAAGCCTCCGAGCCTCATGAAGACTACGCTCGTACGCCCGTCAAAGTCGCCATCGCCACTCACGGGTGTAGGTGCACGCAACAGTCGGCGAGGCTGCAAGTTCGCTCTTTGCCTTCCGCAACCCCTTCCCAGATGCACTCACGGTCGAAGTTACGATGGTGCAGCTCGACCCGATTGGTGAGGCCCCGCCTGTTGCCAAGAGGTGCGTGAGTGCGACGAGAGCGCGGCATGAGGCGGCCCTAGCGCCGACAAGGGGCCGGCGACCACGGGCACCGCGAACGCAAGCCGGCAGCGCCACCGCGCGAGCGTTGCCGCCCGAGCGCCCGTCTTCGACATCCTCCTCAAGAAGCCCAAGGTGCTGCTCGAGGGCTTTGGGACGCTGCAAGTCCCAATCTCGTTTATGCCCAAGTACGTCTCGGAGGCTGGCGCGCACATTATCATCAAAGGCGACACGGAGCTCGAGTGGGTCTACCCGATCCGCGTAAGCACCCGAAGCCCGCGGCGCGCTGAGCTGGCGTAGGGCATTGCGGCGGCTCCGGCCAACCCCAAGGCGCACTCATTCGTGTGTCGCGCGCGCGAGTCAGTCGAAAAGACGCTATCGCTAGAGTTGCTCGCTCTCGAGAAGGTGTCGATGGACGAGCGCTTCACGATCGAGTGGGATATCCCCGAGCCGCACACGCGAGTGGTCGAGCGCACGCTCAAGGTGACGCCGATCATCGACCGCATCGCCAACGTCACGGACCCGCTTGAGTACCTGGTAACTAACTCCTTTGAGGCGCCCCGCGTCATCGCTCGGTAGGTGCGCTTCGACCCGCTTAAGCCAATCCGGCTCAGCGTCGGGCTTATCGTCAAGAAGCGCTCGGGGGGCCTTTGGCGCTTCGACGTACACTTGGATGCGTCCGACCCGGTCGTCGACGACGTACTCACGATCGAGTCGGCACTCAACCAGACGTCGAGTGTCGCCTTTAAGCTCACCAACCAGTTCCGCGAGCCGGCCGCCTTCCAGGCTGAGTTCACGGCCGGGTCCTCCCAGGCGTTTACAGTGCGCGCAAGATCGGGCGACAGGCTCAAACGTACATAGGTCTACCCCGTGGAGGGCGTGCTGGCGCCCTACGGCACCGAGGGCACGTCGTTCTCGATCGCATTCACACCGACGGGCTACGGCAAAATGTGCTCGGGGCAGCTCGTGATCCTCACAGACGAGATGCAGTGGACGTTCAACGTCAAGGGCACGCACCCCGAGTACAAAGCACCCCAGGGCGAGGCCAAGATCTTCGTCCCCTCCAAGTCAACCCTGAGCAGCGCCAAGAAGACCAGCCCGCCCAACGCGAGGAAGAGGTTGTTCAAGCGCAAGTAGACGATTATGTACATACAACTACAATTATACCTCTCCGCACCACCCAGTCGGAGCCCCAGGCTAAGAGGAGGGCACTGCAAGTCGTGAATCAGGCAAGGTGGTCGCCTGAGAGACTCCTGAGAGACTTTTGCTCCTTCAAGATTGCACCCGAACCCGAGGGTTCTGCATGGCAGGAGGAAGCTCAGCTGGCACCAGCTTCAAGGCGGAGGGACGATGCGCCTATGGGCCGAATCGCCATCTAGGGCGCCTGACGCTCAAATTGGCCTAAAGTGATCCCGGAAACGTGGGCATCATTTCAAGTACCTGGTCTCGAGGGCATTTCCCGGCGTGGACCGCGCGCCGCCCTCGAAATGACAATCTTCCGTCACCTTGTGTGTAACTTTAGTAGGCGACTAGAAATCGTATGAGCGCCAAAAAACCAAGGGGGGGCTCAACCCCACGCCCTCCAGCCAGTCGTTGCCATGGTGGCAGTAGCACGTGCTGCTCCCATTTTGCCGTGCTTGTGGATTCGAGGCCAGCCTCTGCCCGAGTGATTTGAGCCGTGCGAGCTTTCATCGAACAGCATGATGGTGTTACTGTCCACGTTGCATGGTGACTATCCGGAGCAGGAAAATCCAGGTGGCTCCATCATCTCGGGAAGCTGCCGACGCCAGCAAGTGTGTGGCCCGCGAGGGCTTCTCGAGGGCTTCGCTGGTGTACCCACCATCGACGGCGTTGCCTTGAGCTCATGTGCGTGTCGACTCGATCAGGTGACGGGGGGGTGTAAACGTTGCCACTTGATCTTTGCACTTGTTGAAGCGATAGCGGGATTTCACTTGATCTTTCTATATGTATACTTGGCTTAAAGGTGAGAAGGTGAATCTCCCTTTTGTTTTTCACACTGGGGCATTGGGTTTTTCTAACTGATATGGGTTTTTGACCGATTTGCCCCTGTTCAAACAAGTAGCATTGTCTAGTTGTAGAATGGGTTTTTGGAGATGCGGTGTCGATTTGGGAGATACCGCGTGGACATTGGGCAGATTGTTTGTCCCGATTGCCATCGACGCCATTCGTTGACGAGATTCGCTGCTCCCTCGTCCATACTCAGATCAAAACAAAAGGGGATGTGCAAACGCGGTCGATTGCGCCACTTCTTTTCCATCTTGAAGTGGCCAATGAATGCAACTTTTTGGTGGTTGCACCGGTATCTTGCATTTTGTATACGATTTGGTGGACATTTAAAGGCCACGCCACGGCGATGCATGGCGAGTTTTGATTGGTCAAAAATCCTGGCAGACAATCTGTTTGCGCCAATCAAAGTTGTCTCTGACTGAAAATGTGACAAAGACGCCAGGCTTGTCCCAGGCGCGGCCTGCTGCACAAACATCACCACCCATCTCTTTTATCTCTTCTATGCACGGTCCCCGGTGCTCACTTTGCAATCCGCCGCCACCACCATGGGCATCAACCTCAAGAAGATCTTCCACCACCAAGACAAACCCAAAGCCAAGCTCTTCGGACGAAAAAAGGCCGCCTCCATCCCGATGGACCACGACGAGACGGCAAGTGAGAGCGAAATGAGCCCACACGTTCCTCACAAGTCGTGCTCCTTCTCCGACTCGTCGGAAGAGGACATTGACACCAAGGTGCGGTTGCTCAAGGAGCTGCTCATCCAGCATGATATCCTGCTCCACGGCAAGCAGGGCAAGTTTCTCCGCAAACTCAACAACCTTATTAAGCACCACCCCGTGGTCGAGATCCCCGACTGCTACAAGGAGACCCGCGCCACGTCCACCCTCGTTTCGGGCAAGATGATCCCGTACACCATGCACATGGTGCGCAACAAGCGCCGCCCGCGCTGGGGCGAGTACCCACTGCGTCCGATCACGGAGGACAAGAAGGAAGACTAGTTCTTTGTTCTGCTGTAGTATTTATTTCGTGGGTGCGCCCTTAAGAAACACTATTTTATTATCGTCTTCCAGCCCATGGAGACGCATCAAGCCTGGAAGGGAAGTCCCTGCTTCAACCAGCAACTCACACACCTCATCATGAGCTTACTCCTCCACTTACGCAGAGGGTACTGTGCCGAGTGAAAGACACACGCCTCTTACAAACAGCGCCGTGAGAAATTGTACAAGCGACTTCGTGGTGTTATCGTCGCCATGTCGCAACGTGCACACGACCATCGATGACAAAGCTACTTGCAGCAGAGCGGCGGTGCTGTATAGCTTGAGCTGAGACGATGAGTGGACTCTGAGCCGTGGGCTCATGCAGCGCTATGAGTGACGATGGAAGTGAGTGGCCACTCGTCCGAACGCAGAGCACATCGATTGGACGAGTGTATTGTCTGAAGTATTAAGCAGCGAGTGATATCAGTGTTCCTCAGGTCTTGGTCAGCTGCGCTGCACGATGGGTCGCGGTGAGCGGCGCGTCGTCTGGGGTGCCAAGGCGGAAGACGATGTCGACGCGCGCGGGCCAGATTGTGTAAATGACGCAGGCCCGGAGGATGGGCTACAACTTAATTGTACTCAGGTGGCAATGGCGAAGCGCCGTGATTAAATAGCAGACCGCGAGGCGTCGTGGAGCACGGCTGCGAGAGCAGAGGTGAGCAGGACCTGTGCAATCCAGTCGTCGTGTGAGAATGCGCTCTAGAATTGGTGGTGGTCTCGAGGGAGTTGCAAAAGGCTGTCGCCCTGGTCACGCGGGGGCAGCCGAGGCGCGCGCGGACTGGCACCGAGCCAATGACGACTCGGTAGATAGAATCCGAGGACTTCGGCAAGATGTGATCCTTTGAAAGAGTCCCGGCGCGTGTTCTACCGCGCCTGCCGCGGCCAATGGCTCGCACGGTGTACCTTTTGCCGCGTTCCCACCCAGAGAAGTGAGCGTCAAGAGTCAAACTAGCAAGTGTTGGCATGGCTTGTCAGTTGGCTCAAAGCTCGCTTCACACGAAAATGTCTACAAGTGCCGCAATTCTCCGACAGTCAACCGCCCTCGTACCGTTGCAAGCGAGCTTTGGATGACTCTACACGTGGGCAACCAGCTCGAAAGGGCAAAGGAATGGGTAATTGTTTGTGGCCCGTGGTGTCGCGGAGCGCAAACGCATGCTAACAACGAGCTTTCGAGGCAGGGGATGCGTTGAGGCATGACGTAGTACCTCGCAACCTTGCTATTAACATGCCCAAAAAACAAATTTGAAGCATGACAAGGCGGCGTACTATGAATTATTGAAATGGTTGACGTGGCCTTTGCAGCGGGCAGCCGGTGGGCAGGTTCGGTGGCGCCGCAAGACCCAGCGAGGCAGCTTCGTGATGGCCATTGAGGTCGAGTTCGACGCCTTTCTGACGCCGCCGGCCATTAAGGCTGAGATAGGCCGAGTCGAGGCTGCCTGCGCCACCCGCTTGGAGGTGTGTGGCGCGCGCTGCACTTCGTCCGCGGCTCACGGTACGTAGGCACAAGGCGCTTGGGCGCGCGGCCGCACCAAGAGCACCCGTCCTTCTAACTTGAGGCGGCGAGCACTTTACTACCGCCGTGAGCAACCTCCTCTACCGAAATTTAGTGCGCGACAGGTCACCTGCTTAATGGCGATGGCCGCAATTACACAACTTGTGAAGGGAGACTGTGTTAAGCGCCCGCATCGCTTACCCGAATCTAAGCACAAGCTGCCAAGCCTGACGCCAGTGCATTGCACTTCGATACTGTACACTACAGTGAATGGCATCAGAGTCCTTTGTGAGGACCCTAGCCCTATTAGGGCTCTGACGTTTACCATCGATTATTTGAAGGGTTATCGTGCGTAAGATTTTCGTCGGGGCGCAAGGAAGGCTCGGTCGCGTCTGCCACACGTCGAATTTGCAAGTGCACACATAGCGTAAGCAGCCATCGAGGATAACCCCACGAAAAGCCCGACTCGAGGTCAACTACGGTGCCTACAAAGCGTCTGAAGCAGCTTCGTCGTAGCGCCCTCAGCGACTGAATGGTGCTCTGCGAGGTGGAGGTACTCTCGTGATGATATCCAACGCTACTTGCTTCTCATGAAATGGAAGAGACACGTCAAGTGCCGGGGAAAGCGGCACCTGCGCTTGGTCACGTTCGCAAACGGTTCGTTCACTGGCCCTATCATGCATTGGCCGTCGTGTTGGAACTCGAACCCGTCCCACCAAGCGCTCACCAGGTAATCACATCAAAGTACGCACCGCATTCTACCGACGGCATTTTCGAAGCAGACGCTTGCGGTCATCCCGCCGCCATGGCTCATGTACCATCGCTCGAGGAACATGCAGGTTCTATTGGCTTCCCATCCACCTGCGTCGAGCGGTTCTTTGTCGAGGGAACGTTCCCTGTGCCGCCACGGTATCTCTAGCGCGAAAGCAGCGCCTCCATGTGCCCGTTGACGTTCGTGGGCGGCGGCTCTCGCGGCCGCGGCGGAGTGCCCGCCGCGATCTTCCCATGGAAATGGCGCGAGCTTGAAGTAGTTATCCGGCAGATCTGGGCGCAATGGGGCTGGGCCGCTATTTAATCGTTTGCTTTTCAAAGGGCCAAGTATTTAATTGAATACAGAGGCCGAGTACAACGTCGTGGACGCTGCAAAAAAACGCCACGGGAGCTACCGTGGGATTAAATTTGATATCCGGATAAGAATTTATTTGTGGTCCGATTGGATTTCGTGGAAGCCGAGGACATTTGCCATTTTCGACTGACTGAGAAGAATGGCTGACGCGGCCGCTGCCAAGCTCCAAGAAGGTACATGATCGCAGCATCCGCGAACGGGCGATCACTGTGCAATGTAGCCACCTTGTCGGACAAGGCGGACCCCAAGCGCCAGCAGACGCGCCTCACCAAGGCCAGCGGGCCGTCGATCAAGGGTGAAACCAACAAGATTGGTGGACCCTTCACGATGGAGCCCAACCCGGCCTTCCTGCAGCGCCGCATTGCTGTTTATGACCGCGTCATGGCTGCGCAGAAGGAACTCCTGGCCGCGCAGCCGCGCAAGCCCATTAAGATCACGCTGCCTGATGGCAACGTGAAGGAGGGTGTGTCGTGGGAGACCACGCCCCTTGATATCGCCAAGGCCATCTCGCAGGGCCTTGCCGACTCGGTGGTCGTTGCCAAGGTCAAGTACGTGGGCAACCCGCATGATCCGCTCAAGGTCGAAGCTGCGGACGTCGACGGTAACGAAAGCCAGGCTGGTGACACCTGCTGCTGCTCGGGTGGTGACCAGAAGGAGGAGCTCTGGGATGTCTTCCGCCCTCTTATCGGTGACTGCAAGCTTCAGCTGCTCAAGTTCGAGGACCACGACGGTCGCATGGTCTTCTGGCACTCGAGTGCGCACATCCTCGGCGAGGGTCTTGAGCTCATGAAGGGCTGCCACTTGACGATCGGCCCCCCGGTCGAGGGTGGTTTCTACTACGACTCGTACATGGGCGACAAGTAAGCTTGCTATTTTCTGTCCTTCAACGCTCACTTCACCTTTCCTTAGCACGATCGTCGAGGGCGAGCTCAAGGACATTGAGAAGCGTGCGACGGCCGTCATCAAGGAGAAGCAGGCGTTCGAGCGCATCGTCCTCACCAAGGAGGAAGCCCTTGAAATGTTCGCCGACAACGTCTTTAAGACCCAGATCATCTCGACTAAGATCCCTGACGGTGGGCGCACGACGGCGTACCGTTGTGGTCCGCTCATCGACTTGTGCCGCGGCCCGCACGTGCCGCACACGGGCAAAATCAAGGCCTTCGCGGTTACGCGCGCGTCGAGCACGTACTGGCTCGGTAAGACGACCAACGACTCGCTCCAGCGCGTGTACGGCATCAGTTTCCCCGACACGAAGCAGATGAAGGAGTGGAAGCACTTCCAGGAGGAGGCCGCCAAGCGCGACCACCGCAAGCTCGGCGTGCAGGAAGAGCTCTTTTTCTTCCACCAGCTCTCGCCCGGCTGCGGCTTCTGGCTGCCCCACGGCACGCGCGTGTACATGAAGCTGCTCGAGTTCATTCGCGGCGAGTACCGCAAGCGCGGCTACCACGAGGTCATCACGCCCAACGTCTTCAACATGGACCTGTGGAAGACCTCTGGCCACGCACAGCTCTACAAGGAGAACATGTTCGTCTTCGAGGTGGAGGGCCAGGAGTTCGCCATGAAGCCGATGAACTGCCCGTCGCACTGCCTCATGTTCGACCACCGCATGCGCTCGTACCGCGAGCTGCCGCTGCGCCTCGCCGACTGCGGTGTGCTTCACCGCAACGAGCTCTCGGGTGCGCTTACGGGCCTCACCCGCGTGCGCCGCTTCCAGCAGGACGACGCGCACATCTTCTGCCGCGAAGACCAGATCATGCAGGAAGTGCTGGCGTACCTCAACTTCATGAAGTACGTGTACGACGTCTTCGGCCTCTCCTTCAAGCTCAAGCTCTCGACTAAGCCCGAGAAGGCCCTCGGGTCGGCCGAGCTCTGGGAGAAGGCTGAGGCCGCGCTTGCCGCCGCCATGGATACCTTCATTGGCGCCGGCAACTGGACCGTAGACCCCGGTGATGGCGCGTTCTACGGCCCCAAGATCGACTTTGAGATCACAGACGCGCTCAACCGCAAGCACCAGTGCGCCACGGTGCAGCTCGACTTCCAGCTGCCGATCCGGTTCGACCTTAAGTACCGCAGCGACGGCGGCGCCGATGGCGAAGAGCAGTTCGCGCGCCCGGTCATGATCCACCGCGCCATCTACGGCTCCATTGAGCGCTTCTGCGCCATCATCACCGAGCACTTCGCCGCCAAGTTCCCCTTCTGGCTCAGCCCGCGCCAGGTGCTCGTTGTGAGCGTCGGCGCCGCGTACAACGACTACGCGCACCGCGTCAAGGACGAGTTCTTCTGTGCCGGTTTCCACGTCGACGTCGACGACTCGGGCAAGACGCTCAACAAGAAGATCCGCGAGGGGCAGATGGCGCACTACAACTTCATCTGCGTCGTGGGCGCGGACGAGGAGGCCAAGCACGCCGTCAACATCCGCACGCGCGACAACAAGATCCACGGCACCAAGACGGTGGCCGACACGATCGCCATGTTCGACGAGCTCGTGCGCACCTTCGCTCGCGACGAGGAAGAGCCCAAGGCTGACGCGAAGAAGTAAGCGTCGCCCTTTCCATATAATCAATCCAGTTGATACGCAGGTCGTGTTGGGGAGGTGGGGTTAGTACTGGTATGCAGGGAGGCGCTAGTCGGCCTCGTTGGACGCTGCTACCACGGCCAGGGTGAGACTATGACGATTGACAGAGAGGAACGTACGGGCTGTGTCCGCGGGGGTGTCGTCGGGTGCGTTGGTGGTGTCGTCCTTGTCGGCAGTGTCCGTGGCAACGACGTCCTCCTTTCCGACTTGATCGACCTTGTCGGGCTCGGTTTCCGTGGCGGCGGCACCGATGTCCTCGATCTTTCCCACGACTTTGCCGATGGCGTCGACCCACTCGTTGAGCTCTTCCTACCCTCCATTCGTGTGCCGAATGAGTTCGCGGACGGGTATACCTCGGAGGCGGCCTGGATGTAGAAGTTCTCGGCCGTCGGAGACGACTTGACGACGAAGGTGAGCTTGTAGCCCTTGTCGTTGGTCCGGGAGACGGACGCGTCGGGGCCGAGGGGCGTTCGGCGACCGGGCTCCGTCGCCTCCTTCTTCTCGAAGTAGAGCAGCTCCGTGGGCTGGAGACTGAAGTACCGCTTCCGCCAGTTGACGAGCAGCTTGCCGTTGGCGCTGCGCTTGGTGAGGTACCCTTCCTTGAGCGCTGCCATTTTAGCTAGTGGTTGCTAATCTTCTCGTGGGATCGGCGACGGTTGGCAGAACCACCCAGAGCTAACCGCCGCCGAAACCGTCTGCGAGTCGGGCGCTTCGACGCCCATAGCCGCGCACCCAACGCCCTCCGCCAAAGATGATGACACGATAGGTTGATTATGTACATGGGTCTACTCGGCGCGCTTGGCTGACGCCTTGTACTTGGCGTACTTGGTCGTGAGCTCGATGCCGAGGCCTGCGAAGACGATGACTACGCCGAGCCACGACTGGGGACTCAGCGCGTTGCCGAACACTAGCACCGACGCGAGGATGGTGAAGAACTTGCGCGTCGTCGTGATCGTCGTGCATGTGAGCGCCGAGAAGCGTTGAATCGTAAAGTAGATGAAGTTTTGCCCCAGTGCACTGCACACCGAGAAGAGGAAGAGCGCCGAGTAGATCTCAGGGTTGGCCTTGCAGAACGCGAGGCCGGCAGCGCCCTGGCCCGTGAGTACGCACCTAGTCCGGCCATAGTCTAGCGTTCCGAGCCTCGGCGCCACGTACCCGATCGCCGTGTAGATGACAGCCCAGAGGTTTGTGTTGAGCATCTGCTGGTGCACGGACGGCTTGTACGTGGCGGAGAGTGCCTCTTGGTTGGGGCCCGTCACGCCGTCGAGCGCAAGGCTCACGAAGAGCAAACCCAAGCCGTAGTAGCTGTTCTCCTGGCCGGCCTTGGACGGCGCCTTCCCGAGCTGGAACACCACAATGCCCGCCGTGATGAGCAGCACTGAGATATACTCCTTGAGCGCATATTTCTTGCGGCCGATGAGCACGCCCATGAGCATGACAGGGATCATCTTGCATGACTTGCCAAGCGCCTGCGTCGGGTAGCTCACGTGCTTGAGAGCTTCGTTGCTGCAGAGCATCGCGCCGAGATACGCAAAGGCCGAGAATGCAAACGGCTGCAGCGGCACCACCTTGTTCACGGGTTTCCAAACGAACGTCGCTAAACATCACCATGAGAAATACGCCAGGTGAAGGAATATCTTTGTACCCGCGTAGGCGACAGCCGAGTTCATGATGCACTGCACGCAGAGCAGGAAGAGCGTGGCGGTGAACTTGTTGCCATCAGCGTCGCGGTACTTGAAGCTACAACTGCATGAGCCACGAGCTTCGAACGGCTGCGCCTACATCTTCTCCTGAAAGATGCCGTATGATAGGTAGCATGCGTAGATGCCGCCGACGCACACGGCGAGATGGGCGATCGGAGGCGCGGCCATGAGTCCAATTCCAAAGTGCGTGCCACGTGGTCATGACGTCTCCATGCGATAGGCCGCATCCCTACTTTCTTCTAGTGTCCATTGCATTGGAACAAATACTGCAAGGCCATTGGTGCTCCCCAAGGATTTCCATTTCTTTTCAGCCAATGAGCGCTGCTTGGTGGCGACCAATCGGAGCAGTGCTCGTAGCCAGGCCGCACTTCAAAATGCGGTGAGCAATCGATATTAAATAATGACTATTATTTAACATAATAAATAATAGCATTTGGATCTTCAAAAGTCGCCGGTGAAATTTCCCTTCCATGGTTCGGGCATGCGCGAGGCACGGCTTTGGCTCGATGGCTCTGCAGTGTGGACGAGGCACAGAGAGATCATGGATGGCACCAGCCTCATTCATGGAGGCCTCTACTGATGCGTAGTCCACAGGGTGGCAAAGACGATCAAAGATATTCAACACGATACAATTTAAATCACAACGGGGGGTTTACGTGGGCACAAGGCACGAGCCGTTTTTCGTGCCCTTGCCGCCGGCGATGCGGTAGCACTTGGTAGAGGGGTAGATGGCCATGATGTTGGACGTGAGCGAGAAACCGATGGCACCGAAGAAGAGCACGATGAGGAGGACACCGGCGAGCTTGCTCTGGCCGCCACGCTTCTTGAGGGCCTGCATTTCGGCCTTCTGAGGCGGGAGCATGAAGAGCCAGAAGAGGGACGCGATCTTGCAGCCGTACGAGATGAGGAAGCAGTACGTGACCTCCATGCGCACGTGGTCGGTGTCCGAAATAATGTCCTTCTGCGTCACGTCAAAGTACGAGTCGATGTACTTGTAGATGACGGACGCAAAGGGCGACGCAAGGTTGTTGATGGTCGTCACGAGGCCGTACGTCGTGCCTTCGTTGCCAAGGTCCGCGATTTCAACGGCGCAGTACGTCGAGATGATGAAGCGGATGCCGCCGGGCACGTTGTCGGCGAGGGCAACGCCCGTGTAGAACCACTGGTTGCGGTACACCTTCCAGATCGTGATGAACGTCACGAGGCCGTCGACGGCGATCACACCGAGAGTACCAGCGGCAATCGTCCAGCGCCAGTTCCAGTTGAGGCCCCACTTGCCAACAACGATGAGGACACCCGAGAAGATGAGGTTGCCGATGACGCCAGAGAGCGAGTCGTTGAGCGGCGTGACACCAGCCCACTTCAGAGCGATGGGGGTCGCGGGGGTCGCACCGATGGCCTGGAACGAGTTGGCGATGAAGCGGTAGGCGCAAATCTGCCACATCACGCGCTTCTGCAACAGCGCCCAGAAGTTGGCGATCCACTGGCTGAAGGGGATGACCTGGCACTTGGGCTCAACCTGGATAAAGATCGTCGAGATGATCACGAGCACGCACGGCACCAGGCAGATGGCGTACGGGACGTTGGGGCCTACGGCCCAGTCGAAGTCGCCGCCATACTCCTTGCCGTTAAGGAAGAAGGCAACGACGACCTGCGCAAGAATGCCCGTAAGCGTGCGCACCGTGTAGATGGCGGTCTGGATGCGACCACGGATGGCATGCGGCTCGCGCTGGGCGTACATGACGACCATGGCGTCAGCGGCGCAGTCGGCGACGACGTAGCCCACGGAAACGAGCATCGAAAGGATGATGAACGTGGAGCCGCGGCTGGGCGCATCTTTGTTGAACCACACGGCCTCGGTGTCGTTGGCCGTTAGATGGGTAACCTTGGAGCAATCGACCGGTCCGCGGCCGTCGCAGTACGGCGCCCCGAGCGACATAAAGGTCATGACGGCGAGACATACCAGGGTGATAGTCCAGCCGATGATCATCCACGACTTGCGGCGGTAGCCAAAGATGGGCACGCAGTCCGAAAGCATGCCGAAGAAGACCTTGAAGCTCCAGCCTGTCGTGACGAGCACGCCGTACGAGGCCGTTTGGTACCCCTCCATGTTTAGGTAGTTGTTGAAGATCGGGTACATGAGCTGCGGAATCATGCCGTAGATGATGCCGATGGCAGCGTACTGGGCGAAAAGGGCGAAGGCTTCGCGCGAATACAGGTTAAGCGCACCGCCCTCCACGAGGGCGCCGTCCTCGAGCTCGCCGGGAGTCTTGAGGTCGAGGTACGCCTCTTTGTCCGCAGGCGTGTTGCTGGCGATGTACGACACACGTTCCTCGAGATCGAGCTTGTCGAGATGGTTGTCCTTCTGCATCGCTGCTGCTGGTGGCGAAGGCAATTGGAAAATGAGGTGGTCGCCAAGCCCTGCGTTTGGCCCGCGTGTCTCTAGCTCTGGCCACGGCGCCACAAGGTAAATTCGACAGCGGCTGATAGCACCCAGAGGACCATGCAGGTACCAAGTGGATGGCCTCCAAAAGGCGCCTGCGCCACGCCACAGGTGGCGTTGCCAATGGACGGGAAATTGTTGAACACGAGAACTTCAAGCCAGAGTGGACCACTTTGCCCCATGGGTTTTTCCATCAAAAACCCATAACTCCCCGGCGCACGGTAGTTTACCCCGTTTAAATCCCACTCTAAACCATTTTCTATGAGGTGTTTGTCCCGTTTTCGTCGCTCATCTGATAATCCCACTTGGCTGCGTCTTTACGCTTGTGGTTTTCTATGGCAGTAGTACGACTCGCCACCGACCGCAGCGACTCCGCCGCAAGCCGCCGCGGCTTGAAAGCGAGCCCTTGGCATCACTTGGAATCACCGCCGTTGGTTCTGGAGACATGGCAGCGCGCAAAAGAAAACACACCCTCGCTCCCAGCTGGATATCGAGGCACCGTTAGTACTCGCGCCGATGAGCCGTGGCAACCGCATGTTCTTCTATGCTCAAAGCGTTGTCAGATTGAAGAAGGTGCATTGTGGGTTCGTTTACCGACTGCGCGTAGAAGATGAAGGCGCCTGCCTCACGGGAACAGCGGCGAAAGTCTGGGACACAGCCTGATTGATCAAACACGCCCCTGAGCGATCTGATCCTCGGTGGTGAGCGGCAGGGGGTGAATCATCACAACCACTAGCTCGGGTTCAACGACGTTGAAAACGACTTCAACGACAGCAGCTTTAGAGTGTTGACTAATACGAAGTGCTGTCCTGGCTTGCGACTGTTCCGCGAGGCACGACGCCGGCGTGGGCACCGCTTGCGAGGGTCGCATTCTGGTTACGCTGGAGGCCAAGAGCGACACCAAGCGACAAGTGCGAGTGCAAGGAGAGGTGTCATCCTCCGGGTGATTGGACTTTTTTGTTGGTCGCTGCTGATACCTGTTACTGTACTTGGTGGCCTCAAAGAAATCCTTTTACGCGACTGCGGGCTACTCGCAATCAGTCGCCTCCCTGAGCCTCGTGTAGACCCGCTGACACCGGAAGAGGCATTCGTTTACCAGTGCTTCGGCTACAATGCCGTAGTGATAACGACCGTAATACGCGAGATGTTGCTAGCGGCGATGGCGGTGTGCCCGGGAACAAAGCAGGAGTCACCCCAGAAGCGGGAGAGCTGCCTAGAAAGCAGCGCTCACACCAGAAGCGTTCATTAAATATACTTGAGTCATGGTGGCTGTGGCATGGCACCGCCTTATGAGTGGTTGCTGCTTGAAATGACGGGTTAAAACCCCGACCAAGTTAGCCCAACGAGTGGCCTCCTAATCCCTTGTCTGTAGGAGCCTCTTCTACTCGCAGTCGTTATCACCCCTTCCTAGTTCTGTCCTCAGCCATAGTTGGTCGAGTGCGGCGTCGAGTGCGGTGGTCACCGAAGTTCGCTACATCCCAGCAACGCACGTAATGCACCGATGGCTCCTTTCCGTCCCTTCGAGTTGCCCACGTAGGCTCGACATGCAACGTAAGATTGCAGGACCTCTTCGGTACTATTGAGGGTCGTACGACGGTCCGCTCTACAGAAGCAAAATTGGACCGGGTTTTTAGTTGCCCTCATGCAACAATGGCTTCCTAATGATGATCCCAACGACCGCCTAAATACTAAGTTCGTGCATCGGGCATTCGGCAATTACGCAGCGGCGCGGCTTCCTAGACGATTTCGGTTAAGTTGGCCATCACACGTGTGAGCCAAAGGGGCCGGTCGCTCTGACAGCGCACTGGGGAGCTCCATGCGCTGTAGCGGCAGGCTTGGACGATCGTGCGCATCCTTGTACAGGTGGCGTCCTACATTGCGATCTCCTGCAAGCACTGCGTCTCGTCAACCTGGCCTCTACTACAGTTCCTGTATTGTGCAAAGCCTCACTTCTGCGCGCAAGATCGAACACTACCTGCCACGACATGAGCAGCTACGGCAACATCTATCTCGATGGCCTGCTTCGTCACTGCGCCACCAGGTTTCGACATCTCTCGTCGCCTCAGGGCAAACACAATCGTCGAAGCTACGCACAAGGTCTCCAGCGAGAGATTCCTCTGGGGCCAGCTGGGGGTTGAGCTTTAGGACGGAAGTCGAGGAAGAGAGCACGCGAGAACAAAAAGAGGAGTCTATGGGCGCTTTAATAGCCGCGAAGGAGCTTGGCGAACTGGTGGGCGACGCTGTTCTCGGTGGGAGCGGCCTGGCGGCGCAAGCGCGGAATGTCCTGAGCGATGATTTTCTGCAACTCGTTGATGTCGTTCGCCTTGACCTTGGGCAGGTTCTGGAAACCGAGCGTAGCAAGCGCCACCTGCAGGCTTGGCAGCACGCGGCGCCAGATCGAAAAGACGAACTCATCCTTCTCCGCGAGCTGGCGACCGTAGATACGCCGGAAGTGGTGCGTGAGCCCCTCCTCGCTCAGCAAGTCCTGCGGCCACGTTAGCCCGACGCGCGGGTCCAACTTACCTTTTCAAGGTCCGCAAGGTGGTTGCGGTTGAACCACGAAAGGCCCGATGCCGAGACGAGCGAGGCCACCGACACGGCGGCCGCGACTTCGGGCATGCCACTCACGAAGGCCGAAGCCGCCATTGCGTTGCCACCCACAAGCGCCGAGCTCGTCACAAGCCTACACACGTGTGAGCTACCGCCAGGACGACGCCAGTACCAGCGGCTCCACTTTTCGCGCGAATACTGTGCACGCACGGCCTCAAACACCTGGGACATTGGTGAGGCACAATGGCAGAGGCGGGCATACCGTCGCGTGCATCTCGAGCATGCGGGCGCTGTCATAGAGGCGGGTGATGAGGTTGTCAGCACGGCGCTCCGGGGCGCGCATGACGGCGTTGATCACCTCTTCGCGCGACGCCTCGAGGTCCTCGAGTGCTGAGCCGAGGCCCGTTTCGGTGGTGCGGTCACCCGACTGCGAGTCCTTCACGGGGATGCACATGGTGTAGATGCGCGGCAGGTCCTTGAGAGGGATGACCTTGGAGAGGTTCCAGCAAAGCGAGCCGTAGGCGCGCGCAAAGTCGTGGATCTTCTTGAACTGGTCCACCTTGTTGAGCACGATGTGCAGCTTGTGGTCCATGCCCATGAGCGAGTTGGTCAAGATGGAGAGCGTCTCGCCCGTCGTGCCCGGCTTGTCAGGGTCGAAAAAGAGCAAGATCACGTCGGCTCGCTCGGCGTACCACTGAACGACTTTGGGGAAGTCGTAGCCGCGGTCCGTCTCAGAGCGCATGTTAAGCGAGGCCGGCGAGTCGATCATGCCCGGGCTGTCCACCATCATAAAGTTGTTGCCCATTGGAATGTCGGCGCGGATCTTGAGGTTCGTCTTTTGGATCAAGTTGGGGCCGAATTGGCGAAGGCCCGAGAAACCGAGGTCCGGGTCGCCGATGAGCGCCTGCAGGCGATATAAGTTTATAGTGGTGAAGGTGGCACAGTACCGGGCCGTCTTGGTCGTAGTCGGTCGTGCCGTTGGAGATAATCGTGAACCCGTCGTCTGTGGGCGCGACACCCGTCGTCTGGATGTCGCGCTTGAGGATGTGGTTGATAAAGCTCGATTTGCCACTCGAGTGGTTCCCGAGGAGAAACACAAAGGGAAGAGCGGGAAGACGGTCCTCCACTGCGCGGTTGAGCGGACCGCAGAGCTTGTCGTTGAGCGGGAGAAGCACCTCGCGCTCCATGCGGGAGGTCTCACGCATGAGCTCGAGAGCGCCTTCGTTGCTCTTCTGCAAGGAAGAGCTCCAGCGGGCGGCCATAGCCATGGGGGCGCGGCGCAGCGCGAACTGGCGGCGAAGCAACATGCTCTTCTTCGGCGGTGGCTGCAAAGAGACTGCTGTGACCAGCGACTTGCGGCATTTCCATGCATCGACACCTCATTCGCTACATTTACTATCTATTTCAACCAATCAATCGCGGCCGTCAAACTCTGCTTCGAAAAGACGGCATGTGCCGCAAATAATACAATGTGGCAAAACACCAGATAATTGCTGAAAATGTTCTAGAAAAGTGATGTGTTTGGACTTTTTCAAACTTGGTCACCCTCGCAAGTACAGCAAGCGACTCCAGCTCATGCACGCAGAGAGAGCAACAGGGTTTTGTTGGGTACCAAAGTTGTCGATGCTCGACAGTGTCCTCAGGGTCACAATCGGTGTCAAACGACCAAAGCAGAAATAATTTTGGCATTTGCCAGATTCAAAAGTTTTCGCGCTGTCCCAGAAGCAAAAATCATCCGGATATGGAGGATCTTGTTCTGCACCGCCATAGTGAAAACAAGCTATTTTCCATTTGACAAAACTCAAGCGATGGCCGACTACCCGCAGAAGCCCGCTTCCGGTGCGCCACAGCCCGCCATGGGCGTACCTGTCACGGTGGACCAGTACGGCCGACCTGTCCAACCCGTGCCCATGGCGGTTGACCAATACGGACGCCCAGTACCCATGGGTGTGGACCAGTACGGACGCCCGGTGCCCATGGCTATGGCCCCTCCACCGGTTGTCGGTGTCATTGACAACAACTCGAACATCCGTCGCGACGCTCAAGGCAATGCTCTCTGCCGCAAGTGCAGCACACCGTATCCGCTTCCTAGCGGCTGCACAAGCTGGCGCTGTCGCCAGTGTGGTGAACTGAACAACGCCAGCGTCTACGGTGACGAGTGCCCTTGCTGCAACGTCATGTAATCGCCGCCGACAGAATCGGGCCGACTGCCTCCTACCTATGCACTATGTAATTTTCATCTTCTACCCAAGTGTCCATATCCATGCCTAAATATTCAACTCGGCCAGCCGAGGGGACACAAGCATACTAACTACATCGTGGTTGGATTCTATCGAAAAAACTTCAGCAGGTCGCTGAGACTGAGGCGTCCATCACTGTCCGAGCCAGGCTTGGCCGTGGCCAGCACCGTCGAGGCCATCGTGGCTTTGCGCTCTTGTAGCTGTAGGATCATGTCCTCGACAGTGTCTTCCACCACGTACTTCTTCACGATCACGTCCGATTCCTGCCCGAGCCGGTGCACGCGGTCGACAGCCTGGTCCTCCAGCGCAGGGTTCCACCACGGGTCGAGAAGAATCACCACAGAGGCGGCCGTCAAGTTGAGACCGACACCGCCAGCCTTGAGCGAAATCACGAGCACTTGGGCATCGCCGCGGCTGAACTCGTTTAGCACTCGTTCTCGGTCCTCTTGCTTGAGCGAGCCATCGAAGCGCACATGGGAGAAACCTGCGCCGCCATAAGCCGATTCCACCGTACATTGCCTACCATGCTGGCTCAGCGTGGTCTGAACGAGTTCCAGCATGTGCGTCCACTGGGAAAAGACGACGACCTTGCGGTGGGGTTCGGTCGCCCGCAGCGCGTCTAGGTCTTGCACCAGCTGCCGCAGCTTGGCGCTGCCGGCGCCGCCGCCGGCCGGTGTCGCGTCGGTTTTCTCCGGTGGCGCCACCGGCACGAGCTGCGCAAAGGCTACGTCGGCGCGGCACACGGGGCATACAGGGGAGGCGTCGATAGCCGCCCGTGCGCACTCATGGCAGAGCAGGTGCGCACAGGGCGTGAGCACCGGCAACTGTGGAACGTCGAGGCAGACGGGGCATTCCTGACAGTCCAATCCCTCCTCTTGGATCTCGAGGATGCGGCTCTTGACGTATGTGTCTTCGGTCGAGGCATCCGGCGTGGTGGCCGACTGCTGCAGAATGGCAGTGAGCTCGGCAAAGTAGTCGGTGTTGGTGGTGGCCGTGGCCGCGGCCGTCGTTTTGCGCGCGAGCGTGCGCGTTACGTCGCCTTTGCCCATGACAAGGAACGGGTGGTCGCACGCCTGCCGCAGGCGCAGGAGAAGGGCAAAGATGGCCACGTAGCTCGCCATGGCGTTGCCGCCTTCGACGTAGCCGAAGAACTCCCCCCGGCTCTTGGTGTAGACGGCCTTGTAGAACTGCCGCTCCTCCACCGAGAACGCGAGGCGCACGACGGCCACGCGCTTTGGCGGCAGCTGCACGATGAGCTCGTTCGTGGCAGCGTCGCGTGTGGCCTTGGTGCGCCTCAGCAGCACCGGCCCAAGGATAGCCTGCTGTGCATGAGTCGTCCGCGCGGACACGGAGAGGCACCTGGAGGCGGACGAGGGCGCACTGCTGGCCCTTTTCGTACGGCTGCGCCACGACCCGCGTCCACCACTCCGTTTTGTCCCACGGCTACGCTCCGTGAGCGCCGGCGCTCGCAGTAGTTCCGCACCTGGTACTGCAGGAAGACGAGCAGCGAGAGGATGTCTTCGAGTGAGTTTTGGATCGGCGTGCCTGTGAGGCACCAGCGGTGGGTCGCCCGCAGCGCAGCACACGACTTGAAGTAGGCGGTGCTGCGGTTCTTGATCGAGTGCGCCTCGTCGAGGATGACGCGGTCCCAGTGCACAGTGTGCAGTGGCGAACTTTGCTGCGCGTCGCTCGAGAGCACGCCGTACGTCGTGAGCACCACGTCGGCACCGAGCGCCGCGCCGGCCCGTGTCGCGCCCTCGTAAAATAGCGCCACCGACAGCCGCGGCGCCCGCGCCTCGAACTCCTGCTTCCACTGGTGCAACAGGCTCAGCGGGCACACCACGAGCGTCTTGCCGCGGCGCGCGGAGCCGGCGGGCGCCCAGTCGGCCGTATACAGGCTTTTGCGGGCCGCCACAAGCGCCAGTACCATGATGGTTTTGCCTACGAAAGGGTCAATGGCCGACCGCGCGAAGAAGAGTCGCACCCATGCCCATGTCGTCGGCGAGGATGCCGCCGCGGCATGGCACCGGCGGTGGGGGCGGCTGCAGTGAGGCAAGCCGCTCGAAGACGTTGACATAGTACGGCACCGGTTGCCCGCCCCGCGAGCAGGTCCGCGAGGCCCATAGCTACAGGGCGGTGAGCGGGCATCCTGGCAGACGGGCCGAACCGGGTGCACCGTGCTGGGGCCGCCGGGCTTAGCGCCAGCGTGCTCGAGACCTACTCATCGCTGAGTACCTCACGGGTACAGCTGCGTACGGAGCGCTTGGCCGATGAGATGGCTGTCGCTCAGCGAGTCTTCGTTTAGCTCGCGAAAGAGCATCCAGCGCAGCGCTTCCTCCTGGTATGAGCGCAGCGTGATGTTGTGCAGTACGCCGTGAACGGCCGAGGCGCTGTAGCCGCCGATGGCACTGCCTGGCGCGATGCTGCTGCGGTAGAGCACGTCGACAGTTGCGTCGTCCGCCATCTTTTCGAAGGTCTCTCCGGGCAGCGCGAGCGTTGCCGACGGTGCCACTACCCGCTTGGCGCCGCCGAGGTACTCGAGCAGCACAAACGCCTTGTCGCGTGCAGCCGACGCAGCCGCGAGTGCCGACCAGAAGGCGGGCGCCGCAAAGACGAAGAGCTGCACCTGGAACTTGGCGAAGACCGCCGACTCGAACGGCGCCTCGGCGATGGTCGCGCCGACAGACACGAGTCGCTCGCTGAGGAGCGTCGCGAGGAGTTCTTCCCACGCCTCGTCCATGCGCCCGACGACGAGGTTGCCCGTGGTAGTGACGACGCGTACCATGCTGGCGCCTTCGACTTGCAGAAGGAACCTACGCGCCTCGACTGAGGCGAGGCTGGTAGAAGGCTGACCGACCGTGCACCAACGGCGATGGACCGATCTTCGCGGCGTGTGATGCTGGCGTCGGCCGTTGCAGTACCGAGGAAGTAGGCAGAATCGCCCATAGTTCGTGTCCAGTGCTGCTCGTCCGATGCCGCTGTCGCCGCTGTAGCTTCCTGCCGCGCCGCCTGCTCGTAGTAGGCCGCGATGGCAAAGCTGACGCTCCCCGCGTTCTTCTGCAGGAGCAGCCGCATCTCGTCGTCGCTAACACTGTTGCCCAAGCATTCGCGCATCTGTGTCAGCTTCTTCTCAAGCATCCGCGCATCCTCACGGAAGAAACTCGAAGGCGTGGCCGCCGCCTTGACGGCCTTGGTCTTCTTCTTCCCGCGGGTAGGGGCCGGCGTTTCCCGCGGCCGCTTGGACGAGCCGAACATCGCGACGCCCGCGCGCCCCGAGAGGCAGATCTCGCAGCGCGTTGCCGCCGCCGGGTTCTCGAACGAGCAGTTCAAGCACGCCCAGTCCATTTTGGCCAATCACATCATTACGACTGCCAATCCTCCGGAAAATGGGCTATGGAGACACCATATCCGGATTTTGTACCTCGAATTCGCTTCAAACAGACATTTTGGCGCGCCAACGTGGCGGCACCTAAAATTAGTGCCAACGAAAGCCTCGGCCGAAGAATGCCGCTCCGCTCCCCGCGCACAAAGCGATGGCCGCGCTAGCAGCACTTCCTTCGGGCTGTTGACCAACACTAGAGCTGCATGAAGGAGGTACGTCGGGCGCAGAGCATTGCACGTCCGAGAATACAGTAGATCGGAGAAGGGGCTAAAGTCTATCTCTCGTTCCATGTTGTCTTTCTACTTGACGCGAAACGTTGTGCGGTAGATGTCGCCGCCGTGGTCCACGACGAAGGTCTCTCGGTCTGTGGGTACGCCCATCGCGTTCGTCTCGTGTGGACCGGGCATCTCTTCGAACAGCTGCGGGTGCTCGGCGAAAACCTCTACCATGTACTCGAAGAGCTCAGGCACATCTGTTTGCAGGTACACAGGCGTGGTCGGCGCCAAGTGTGCGGCGAGCGCTTGCACGAAGGAAGGGTTCACGAGCCGGCGCTTGAGGTGGCGCTTCTTCATCCACGGGTCAGGGTGAAAGATCGAGACGCTCGAGACAGCAAGCGACGGCGTGAACGACGACAGGATCGCGTCGATGTGCATGTTCATGTTGGCGTGCAGGACGTGGACATTGCGAATGTCGTCTTCCTTGAGGCGCTCGAGAGCCTCGAGTACGAGCGGCTCGCGGATTTCGACGCCAACAAAGCACTGCTTGGGGTATTTGCGCGCGAGGCTCGCGAGGTACACGCCTCTCGCGCAACCAATGTCGAGGTGCACCGTCGACGAGCCAGCCGGGAAGAGCGCGGGCCAGTCGGGAAGCGCGACGGGCGCCTCAAAGCGCCGGGCGAGCGGGTTGACGTGCTGCCGCACGCGCACCTTGGTGCTCAGGGCGCGGGCAAAGCGGGCGAGGACGGCCATCGCAAACAAAACTGCACCAGCCAATCGGCGCCAGCTTGGATTTCCTAAAAAGTACTTTTACCCAACGGACTTTGGGATAAACCACCACGGCCACTCTCCCGGTTGCGGACCACCGCGCCACGTAAACTGCAAGACACTTCACTCGAGAGATATACGTAGAGCTAACCGCAGGACTGACTGTGGGCCCGGTGGCCACCGCGCACCTTTGCCCGATGCGAAGCGCGCACCAGGGATATTGGGACAAAGTCCGAATTAAGGTTGGTGAGGCCACCCAATCGGAAACGGCAAAACCAATCAAGCATGGCTGGCAGCAGCGCGAAGCGGAAGCGCGAGTTCAGCGAGGAAGAGAAGCTCAGCCACCAGGCGAACGTCGCCTTCTCGCGAGAGCTCAAGAAGATCAAGGCATTTGAGCTGCAGAAGGTCATCAAGACGCTCGGGAAAGACCCCGAGAACCCGGCGCTGCAAATCCAGGTCGAGCTGCTCAAGGTGCCGCCTTCGCTCGCCACCGAGGGCCTCACACTTGCTTCGTAGAACCTCGATGTAAGCCTCGTCGTGCGGCGCGCCTTGCTTTCGCTGGGCCTCGACCCGCCCGAGAAGCAGGCCAAGACGGCCGACCTGCCCGACGAACTCGTGGCCAAGCTCAAGGCGATCGAAACGTCGCTGCTCAAGCACAAGCGCCTGGCACCGGTCATGGCGACGTGGAAAGAAAAGACGAGCGAGCACGCCGAAAAGCTCTTCAAGGAAGAGAACGTCGAGCTCAACAAGGCCCGCCACAACGTAAGACTGAAGCGCCTCCTGTGGTTCTCACGCCGTCCGATGCATAGAAAAATGGCTTTGGCGTCCGCGGCTCCATCGCGCCCACGTCGCAGTTCGTCGGAACGCTCTCGGGCTTTGGCGAGCCAGAAGGACGCTCCAACGAGGTGCGCTCGGGTTCAACCACCACCGCTGATCGTGCAATAGGATGAGATCGCTGACTTCCTGGGCGAAAAGCACAAGAAAAACCGACCGGGCCAGCGTGCCCGCAAGCAGAAGGCGCTCATGATTGAGGCCGCCAAGAGCGGCAAGCCCATCGTGGGCCAAGGCTCGTTCCGGGAAAAGAAGGCGGCGCCAGCCAAGGGCAAGAAGCCCACGACCAACAAGCCCAAGGCCGACAAGCCCAAGGCCGACAAGCCGGTGCGCGTCGAGCGCAAGAAGACGCCCGCCGTGGACAAGACGGCGCATCCGTCGTGGGCTGCCAAGCAGGCGCAGAAGGACAAGGAAAAGGTCGACATCCACGCCTTCTCGGGCAAAAAAGTCGTCTTTGACGACTAAGCTGAACAAATGTATTGAATCAACCGCAGTTGTGTCGTTGCGCGGCCTCTTTAGGTCGATCATCAAGCCGATGGTGCGCCGTGCCAAGGTCCGTTGGACGGCGGAGCGTTGGACTCGCCTCCTTGTCCCAGTCCGAGGCGTTTTAGCTGACAGGCCCATTAAAAGACCCGACGACGAAAGCAACGGCTTGGCTACCTGTCGCATTCGTCTTCCTGGGGCACCCTGTTGCGGTGCCACCGTTGGCGTCCACGTGGCCCGAGTCGCTGCATTTCTCTCCGGGCTCCTGACTCCGATGCTCTGATCAAGTCGTTGACGCAACTGAATTTGGATACGGAGTGTGTGTCGTCACGACCGTCACTCGGACTGGGGCGAAGGCAGCAGCGCATTTCCGAATTTTCGCCAAAGTCCGACAGCATGAGCATGTGGGCCACGTGGACGTACGTCCTGCTGCCGCCGGCAGTCATCCTGTAAGGCGCCCTGCCGGTGGCTGTGGCTTACTTGTTGCGCTAGCCTTATTCTCCTCACGATCCCCTTCCCGCGCTTTCTCACCAAGGGCATCGTCCGCTTCGTGGACATGCTTTTCAAGGTAGAGCTTGCGGGCATCCCCGTCGTGTCCGTCATCACCTTCCTTGCCTTTGTCTCGCTTGCCGGTGCGTTCTTTTCGCGAGGAGACAGAGAGGTTCATGGCCGACATAGGGCAAACGTACGACCTTCAGAAGCGGTACCAGCACCCGATCGAGGGCGTTGAGAAGCATTATTCGGCCGACCTCCAGCAAAAGGCGTCTCGATGGCGCTCGGAGCGCAACTGGTGGATCAGTGCGCTTACGTTTACGATCTACTGGATGCTCATTCGCTTCCAAGCCATGCGCAAGGAACTGCTCGCGCGGCCGCGCCGCGACGAGTAGACGCGCTTTTTGCGTTATGTGCATAATCTCAACCCAATCTTATTGCATTCTTCCATCGGCGCTCCGCGCTCCCGCCCGAATCTGTCGTTGGGTTTGGTTGTGCAACATGGGATGGCCATCGCTTCCTTAGAGCACTTGCCAGTGGCGACGCAGGAGGCCCCACGACCGAGCAAAAGCTCACAACAACCGCCATCAGCAGAGCTCATGGCTCTGCTCTTGCGTCGCAGATCACACGCCCACATCCGTCGATAAGCTGCTTTTGCCCGCATCCAAAGGAGGGCCGTCGTGACCCGCTACGAGCCCTTGAAGCTCGCATTGCACAAAGCGCCGTTTTGGCCCCTCGAGTGTCGACATTCGGTGGCTGCAGGCGCGGACAAGCATGTGGCAGACGAAAGGACACTCGATCAACGACTTAGTTGCCGCCGAGCAGGCGCTTCAACGCGTCGCGCTCCTCTTCGGTTTCGGCCTGGAGGATCTGGCGGTTGTCTTGGATCTTGATGATCTCGCCCGTGTACGTCTGCACGATCAGGTACACGTACTCGCCCTTCTTCATGCCCGCGTTCGTCTCGGCCCAGGCCTGCGCCTTGCCGTTGGGGCCCTGGAGGTTGAACTTGATACGGAGGCGCGTCTTGTTGCCCTCCTTGTCGTTCAGCTCGACGTGCTCAATGAAGTTACGGCGGCCCTCCTTGTTGCCACCGTAGTCACGGCCGTAGCAGCGGATCGGGGCACCCAGGCGCTGCAAGACCTATCAACCCATTGAGGCACGTCTTCGGTGCACGACGGTAACCATATCGTTCTGCAAGATGATGTCACTGGCTTCGCCAAAGAGCGAGTTTGGGCTCATGCGGCTACACAATGCACCATGGTGAGCCCATGAGAGCTCGCAACGAGCCAAGATCGCACCTGGGGAAGAGCTCGCGCACGATAAAGTAGCCGCACACCGTTGCCAGGCCGGCGATGCCGACCCACATGCCGACCTGCGTGCCGGCAGCGACCTTCTCGTACGGCGTGAGGACGATGGCGTCGGTTTGGGCCTCAGCCTGCGCAGGGTTGGGCTTGGCCTACGACATGTGGTTGGCAACGTGCCGACTGCGGCGACGTACCTTGTCGCAAAAGAGACGACGGTGCACAGGCGCCGCGGAGCGGTTGGCCTTGGACGGGACGACGAGCGACCGGGTCTTGTTGCCGCGGAGGGCAACGCTGGCGGCGCGGCGAAGGGTAGCGGGACACAGCATGTTCGATGACGTTCGGTGACTGGTGCAAATTGGTCGCGTCTTTTTATTCGAGGCATTTGCCGCATTTACTTCATATTGACGTGTCGTCGACTAAACAGCTGGGTGTGGGTGGTTTGCCCCAGCAAAGATCTGACCTGGTATCAGTCCGCCGGGGGCTGAACACAAGCAGATAATTGCTGCTTCTGGGGCTGCTGGGACAAACCTCTTGTTTCCTTAGTCGAACGCAATTTCAACTAAATCAACATGAGGCCGACACGTTTCTTCTTCGCGGCGCTCGGCGCCGTTGCGTTGGCGGCCCATGGCGCCGAGGTGGAGGAAACCCCGCATGCCCCGGTGATTCTTGACGACTTCGATCCGTACAAGCGCGACAAGGACCTCGCTATGGGCATGAAAGCGGCCGGGAAGCAAGATCCTGCTTCTGCGGACCCCAACCAGGTCAACGAGCTCTTGAGCAAGTTTGACTTCGACCCATCGGAGGGGCTCACGTTCTACATCGAACGTATGGAGTCGTCGTGCTTCTTCGAGGACGTCAAGTCCCTCGGTGACGACCTCAAGGGTGCGTACATCGTATCAACAGCGTCGGCGACGATCAATCTCGCGATCAAGGATCCAAGCGGCGAGGTCGTCTTCTCCCGTGACCAAGACGTCGAAGGGACGTACGAGGTGCGCCCTCGTCAAACGGGTCTCTACGAAGTGTGTTTTATTAACGAAGACGCCGATGGCAAGCTCGTAAGCCATGTCACACACACCCTTCAGTCCCAGCATCCCGTCGAGAAAGGTGCCGCTGCTCCCTCATCTCCGCTCATCTATCCTCCCGCTCCCACATAGAGCACGTGAGCATCCTCGCCAAGTACGCCTCGCACCTGGACGTCCGCCTCGGCGAGCTCGAGTCGGAGCAGCGCCTCATGCAGCTTCGCACGGACCGCCACATGAAAAGTACGTCTTATCCCCATCGGCGGAGCTCTCATGCCCCTGCGCAGCGGAGAAGAGCACGAACGACCGCGTGTCCCTCACGGGTACGCTCGAGAGCCTCGTGTACGTAGCTTGCGTCCTGCTACAAATCTGCTACATCAAGCGCCTCCTCGAGAACCCGCGCAAAGTCAAGTCGTGGGCGTAACGCGTGTGTATCCATGTCATGCACGACGTATATTTGCCTGCTCCTAGTTGGCGTTTGTGATGGCGTCGACGAGCGCATCCAGCAACGTGTCGCCGAGCGCGGCATCGCCCGCAGCCACCTGCAGCCGCAGCGTGCCCGTGGCGTACTGCATCTCGATGGTCGCGAGCAGCCATACCTCCTTCTTGTCCGAGCGCAGCTTGCCGCAGAGCTGCATGACGACGGGAGCCTGCACGTTGCCGGGCAGCAGCATCTGATGGGGGTTGATGTGGCACAGATTGAGCGTGTGGCCCGCGTGTTGCGTGAGCGAGCTCAGCGTCAGCGGCGTCGAGAACTGGTGCAACTCGTACGAGGCCAGCTGCTGCTTGCTCCAGAGCGCCGCGAACTGCTCGGGTGTCACGTGGAACGGGTGCAGTAGCTCGCCAATGGACGGCTGCAGCACGCCCGTGAAGGCGTCGTCGTCGTCGTCCATCGAGCCCGTGAGGATGCGCACGGGCACGCCCTTGAGCTTGCCGGCAAAGTCCACGTTCAGCTGCACCATGGAGGAGCTGCCGGGATAGACAACGGGCACCTCAGGGAAGGGCACAAGCGCCCCGTGCGCCGCGGGATCGAGCTCCACGCGGATACGGGCGATCGGGGTCGTCGACTGGTTGAGCAGGTAGCACTGCACAACCACCATGTTGGGCGCGTACATGGACGGCGTGCGGAGGTAGCTGTATTCGATCTGGAGGCCGTCACCCACAGCGCTCGCGAGAAGCACAGCCCGCGACGTGGGCGCCGCCGCGCTCATCGTGAGGTTACTCAGGTCGGCCAGCATGCTCATCGAGTTGACAGACGACGGGGCACCCGTCGACAAAAAGTCGAACGGGTCCAGGAGGTTGCGCGAAGGCGCGGGGCTGGCCGTCTTGGGCTTGGCGCTAGGTGCCTTGCGCTTGGGCTTCACGGGCTCTTCCTCCTCGGAGCTCTCTTCCTCCTCGGAGCTCTCCACTTCTTCCTCCGAGCTCTCTTCGTCGGCGTCCTCCGACTCAACTTCTTCCGAGTCGTCGTCGTCGTCGTCATCGTCGCTGTCGTCGTCGCTGTCATCGTCGTCACTGTCGTCGCTGGCATCGCTGTCCTCGCTACTATAGAAGCCACGCGACTCGGCCTTGGCGGCCTTGCCCGACGTCTTCTTGGGCTTGTGGGAATCCTTGACGCTGGAAGTGGCCTCCGCAGAGCCGTCACGGAGCTTGCGGTCGGCCTTTTCCGTGCGCCACGTCGGCAGCGGCAGGTAGCCCGGCACGTTGTGGTGCACGAGTTCCGAGAGCGATCCGAGCGTGAACTTTGACTTGGTCTGCTCGTAGCCACCAATGAGAGGTGCCGGTTTCTTACTCAGGAAGAGTGTCGCGGGGCTGAGTCCCTCGCCCTGCAGCGTCGTGCGCACGAGGCGCGCGCGGTCGCGAATGTCGTAGTCAAGGTCGAACTTGCACAGCTCGACGACGTACTGCAGGCACAGCTGGACCTTGGGATGCGCTGGCGTCTTGAGCGCGAGCTTGACCGCGAGGTTGAGCAGTTGCAGCTTGACCTCGGCAGCTTCCTCCGCGAAGGAACCGCACATGCAACGCAGCGCCTCAGGGGCCACGGGCTCTTCGGCCGCGAACTCGCCCAGCATCCACACGATGGAGGCGCGCGCCGACGGCGACGTAACGCGGCCCGAAACCATCATGGCCGCGAGCGAGCGCACGACCTTAGTGGCCTGCGCGGCGTTGGGCGCCTGCACCTGCTGCAGCAACTGGCGGATGACGACGACGCTCTCGGCCACGACGCTCTCGTGCACCGAGCGCACGAGGCGCATAAGGCCCTTGAGGCACTTCTCGGAGACGGTGGGCATGGCGTCGGCCACGCGGCCAAGAGCGCGCACCGTCATGGTGACGAAGCCCTTGTCAACGTGGCGCACGTAGGCCTGAAACTCGCGCAGGATGGTAGGCACCGTGTCCTCGGTGACGAGCGCCGTGAGGATGTCGAGCTTGAGCTGGCGCGTGTAGCTTGGGTCCGTTGCGCGCACGAAGAAGTCTTGGAGGAAGGGCAAAAACATGTCGGGGCGGGCCGCCGCCATCGCAGCGATCACCGAGAGCACAACGTACTGGATCTCGCGCTGGTTGCGCATAATGCGCACGAGCGACTTGCCGATGAGCGTGCACGTGGCCATGCTCTGCGTCCCGCAGTAGTAGTGCAGCGTCGACACCGAGAGCACCACGGCGCTGTTGCGCGACTTGAGCAGCGGGATGGACGACCGCAACAGCAGCCGGTGGTCCTCGTCGAGCTCCTCGCCGCCGCCGATGCCGCTCGCCACGTCGGTTGAGCGGAACACCGAGCCGATGTTCGGCACGTGCTCGCGCGACTGCGTCGAGCTGCTGCCGAGCAGAAACGGCGACGCGTTGTAACTCTTGCTCTTGGCCTTGGGGTCCTCCTCCTCGTCCGAGTAAAAGCCCTTCTTCACCTTGCGCTTGGGGAACTGGTCTTTCTGGTTCGACGGTGGCGCGTCTTGCTTAGGGCTCTGGAACTGCTCGCGGCAGTAGCGCGTGAGCACCTGCATGACGACGGCCTGACCCCACTCGTCGATGTCAGCCAGGAGGTGGCACAGCTTGCGGAACGGCCGGTGGAGAAGGTCCATGCGATCCGGGCAGATCTCATTGAGTGCCTGCACGGCGCTACCCAGCACCATGGTGCTTGTATCTTCGAGCAGTAGTGAGATGATCTCGGCGAGAACCTCCTTTTGGTCGACGCTGTCCATGGCATGCACCTTGCTAAGCGCGTTGGCCGCGCACTTGCGCACGTACGGCGACGAGTCACCAGCGCATTTGCGAATAGCGATGATTTGGATCTGGATGATGTCGCGAACGCGGATGCTCGTCATGACGCGTAGTGCGAGGGCGCGAATAAGTTGGTTCGGGTCTGCAAGATCTTTCTGGAACGAGTTGATCGAAAGGAGTGCCAGCTCTCGGCACTGCGCATTCGCATCCGCGTAGTGCACAAGATACATGTACACCATTTTTTTGACCTCGACGCTGTTGACGATCACGTTCTTGACGACATCGGCGAAGAAAAGCGAGACATCCTCGCCTTTGCTGATCATGGCGAGCAGCGTCTTCATGGCCTGCAGCTTCTCCGACACGCCGGCAGTACCCGTCTTGTTGTCAAGAAGCTTCTTGATGCGTTCCATGTTGACGCTCTCCTCGAAGAAGTGGGCGTCGCCGCTGATGCCCCGGACAGCCATCGTGTCGTCTTCGTCAAACCCCTCTTGCGAAATGACCTCAAATCTTCGCTGGGCCACTCCGATTGGTCAAAAATCCATCGAACGACTCACAGCCACACTTGCACCAAGTATACCCCTTTTAACGCACCTGAAATCGTAATAGGTGCATATTTTACCTCCATCCGGCGCGTCCGGTTAACAGATTACGCACCCGTTGAAGTAGCTGCTCCGTCGCATGCTCGATGACCAAAATCCCAGCGTGCAAACCCCTTGGGCGATCCATGCCACGGAACGCCTTCTTAGCTCTGCGAGGCTTGGATGCGCGGGACCTCATCGATGTGAAAAGGGGCCGCGGCAAGGAACCGAGGTTGGTTGCAACTGTATGGAGAGGCAAGGGAGCTCGAAGGCATGATTTACACATCATTCTCTATTGCTGCACTTAAAAATCGACTAGTTTAGGGCTTCTTGTCCTTGAATTCAGCATCGTGGACGTCCTCCTTCTTCTCCTCGGAGGCAGCGCCTTCGGCGTTGCCCTGCTTGTAGATGGCCTCACCGATCTTCATGCTGGCCTTCTGCATGTCCTCAAGGGCAGCCTTGATAGCAGCAGCATCGTCCTTCTCGATGGCATCGCGCACAGCCTGCATCGAGGCCTTGACGGTCTCGACAAGCGAGGCATCGAGCTTCGATTCGTGCTCAGTGAGCGTCTTCTCGGCGTTGTAGACAAGCGAGTCAGCCTCGTTCTTGACCTCGATGAGCTCCTTGCGCTTGGCGTCGGCCTCAGCGTTGAGCTCGGCCTCGCGGACCATGCGCTCAATCTCGTCCTCCGAAAGACCGCCCGACGACTGAATAACAATCGACTGCTCCTTGCCCGTAGCCTTGTCGCGAGCCGACACGTTCACGATACCGTTGGCATCAATGTCGAAGCTGACCTCGATCTGGGGAATACCGCGAGGGGCAGGTGGGATGTTCTGGAGGTCGAAGTTGCCAAGCGACTTGTTGTCGGCGGCCATCTCACGCTCGCCCTGGAGGACCTTGATGCCGACCTGCGTCTGGTTGTCCGAGGCCGTCGAGAAGACCTGCGACTTCTTCGTCGGGATGGTCGTGTTGCGGGGGATGAGCTTCGTGAAGACACCGCCGAGCGTCTCAATACCGAGCGAAAGCGGCGTGACGTCAAGGAGAAGGATGTCCTTGACATCACCACGGAGGACACCACCCTGAATAGCGGCACCCATAGCGACAACCTCATCGGGGTTGACACCCTTCGAGGGGCGCTTGCCGAAGAACTCCTCGACCGACTGCTGGACCTTGGGCATGCGCGACATACCACCGACAAGGATAACTTCGTTGATCTCCTCCTTCGTGACACCGGCATCCTTGACGCACTTCTTGCAGGGGCTGAGGGTACGCTCAATGAGGTTACCGACGAGCTTCTCAAACTGAGCGCGGGTGATCTTGATGTTCAAGTGCTTGGGGCCGGTGGCATCAGCCGTGATGAAAGGAAGCGACACATCGGTCTGGGCGAGGCCATCAAGCTCGCGCTTGGCCTTCTCAGCGGCCTCACGAAGGCGCTGCATGGCAAGCACGTCGCCGCTGAGGTCAATGCCCGATTCGCGCTTGAACTCGCCGACAAGGTAACGGAGGAGCTCCTCATCGAAGTCCTCACCGCCGAGGAGCGTGTCGCCGTTGGTAGACTTGACCTCGAAGACGCCACCCGAAATTTCGAGGATCGAGACATCGAAAGTACCACCACCAAGATCGAAGACGGCAATGACCTTGCCGTCAGCCTTGTCGAGGCCGTACGCGAGGGCGGCGGCGGTGGGCTCGTTGATAATGCGAAGCACGTCAAGACCAGCAATCTTACCGGCATCCTTCGTGGCCTGGCGCTGCGAGTCGTTGAAGTAGGCAGGCACAGTGACAACGGCCTGAGTGATCGACTTGCCGAGGAAGCCATCAGCGGTCTCCTTCATCTTGGTGAGGACCATCGAGCCGATCTGCGAGGGCGAATACTTCTGACCCTGGGCCTCAACCCAAGCATCCGTGCCGTTGGTGCCAGGCACGATGTTGTAAGAGACGACCTTCGACACCTCCTGCGTCTCCTTGTCCTGGAACTTGCGGCCGATCAGGCGCTTGACGGCGTAGAGCGTGTTGGTGGGGTTGGTGACAGCCTGGCGCTTGGCAGGCATGCCCACAAGGCGCTCGCCGTTCTCGAGGATGGCCACAACAGAGGGCGTGGTGCGCGAGCCCTCCGAGTTCTCAATGACACGGGGGTTCTTGCCCTCCATGACGGCAACGCACGAGTTGGTCGTGCCAAGATCAATGCCGATCACCTCGTTGCCGGTGGCGGCCGAGAAGGCGCGGGCGGTGGCGCGGGGCTTAAGCACCTTGCTGGTCGTGCGCAACATCGTTGGATCTGGCCGCAAATTTAGGAATGACTATTCGTATACCAAGTCTTCGAAAATCTAGTGTACGCTTTCGTACGTTCATCTGCCATCTCAAGGAGATTCGCTGCCAAATATCAACACAAAGAGATCGAGTTGAAGTCGTACAACCCGAACTAATGTACGGTTCGGTAGACTCCGCGCCAGTGAAACCCGCGGGCCAATCACACGTGGGGTGGTTACGTATCCGGATGGCCGGATAACGAATGAAACGGCATCTCGAATGTTCGCCAAGGATCTTCCTCCCGCAGGCGCGCAATTGCCGAATTGGCGTCGAAAGTTCTAGACGACCGTGAAGCAAGGCGAAGCCGAGGACAGGAGCGTTGCTGCAGTCGTATGAGGTGGCGAGCACTGCTGCTCTCGGACCCGCCCGTCATGAGCTGCCACGGCCACCTATCGCTGAGAGGAAGCCCATGGAAGATCATGGCGTCGTGATGCTCAAATTATGAATGTGCGCCTCAAGCTATGACACCCGAACATAGAAGCCTGGCGAGACTTCGCCCGCTTAAGGCGAGGTGCTGCGAATACGTGATGAGAGCTCGTAGGCGTCGTGCAAGAGACTGAAGCAGGTCGGGTGACGTGGCATCCCCAGCAGAGCAGAATGAATTTGCTCCAGTGGTTCGTGGCGTAAAGGTGGCAAGTGCTAGATGGCATGCTTCGTAGCCAAATGTAGCGGGGCACAAAGCTCCATCACCCCTAGCTATGTCACCAGACGCCAAGGGGTTTGCTTCTCTGTACTCTTTGACGTTGACGCGCCTCACTGACAGGAAGCTGTGCGGAAATGGAGGACGTTGGAGCTGCAAGAACCGCGATATCGAAAACCGTGATGCGGGCAATCTTCAGGATGCTGAGTCACTCGAGTGCCATAGCAAGTTCAACCGAAGACTACATAGCTCGCTCTGGGAGCGGCAAGCACATCGAAGTGTCGAACCGCTCCGCGCCCAGGCAGCTAGCTACGTAAAAGCGATCCCTTGGAATTTTGCCACCAGCTTTGACCACAGCAAAAACAAGTCGAGTTGAAGGAATCAGAAGCTGTCACATGGCAGACCTAATCGTGCTCGAGAGGGTCTCGCTGATCCGGAAACATCTCTCGGCTTTCGCGGAAGGCGATCTCGAGCGACTCCTTCGCGACGGCCAGTTTGGCGCGCTTCTTGGACACGTCTCGTGCCGTAGCGACGCAGCGACCGTTAAGGACGCCTGAGACCTGGAAGTCGCTCGCTTCGGGCTTGGAGAAATCCTCAATCTTGTACTCGAACTAGCGCAAGTTTTTAGGCCTCGCCCAAGACGGCCCCACGTACATGCATTTTTCCTTGCGTCGTGTACTGGTTGAGAAGCATGTTGGGCATTTGCATTTTGTCGTTGCGCGACGGAAAGATGGCGCACGTATACGTCTTGGCCACGTCCGGCGGCGCTTCGCCGGGTGGCGACAAGGACCATGTGTGCAGAATGTGAGGGTTCGCCGCCAGGAAGACCCGGTCGTCCTCGTGGAATGCGTCGGCCTTGGCGCGGTCTTGCCACATGCGCAGTGAAGCGGCCTGGGCGGCGGCTTCCTTGGCCTCTTGCTTGCTGTTGCCTTCGCCTTGACCGAGGACCTCGTCGCCTTGGGTCACGTTCGTCAGCGTGCACTGGAACCGCGGTGGTGGTCCATCCGTAATCTTTTGCGACTCAACCCCAAGCTACGAGTGTCCATGGGCGGCATCCACAACGAGAGAGGAGATACCACTTGCTTAGATCGCTGGAAGTAGACGTTGAGGGCGCTAACGGCAGGGAGCGTCGCATGCGGCTGCGGCAAAGCGACGAGCTTGATGACAGGCGGCTTGCTGCGCTCGGCCTCGAGTCTTGCAGCTTCGGCCGCAGCTGCTTCCTGAAGCTGTGCATGGCGTTCCTTGAAGATGACCTGCTCGGCCTCGATCTCCGCGGCGATCTTGGCGGCGATCACTGGGATCTCGGCCTGCAGTTTAAGCAACGCGGGATCAGTTGGGTTTAAAGAGATCGCCTGTTGGACTGCATCAAGTGCGTCATTGAAGCACTGCTCGTGCACGTAGAGCTTAGCGAGGCAGTACCAGGCCTTGGCGTAATCTTTCTTTACGGCCAGCGTCGCGTGGGCATAGTCTCGAACGAGCGGCCACCGGCGCTCCTTCACGGCACAAATGGCTACATTGCTGCAACACGCCACGTACGAGTCCGTAAAGTCTTCGCGCTCGAACAGATGCGGCTTGAGTGCATCGGCGATCTTTTTGTAGGACATCATTGCTGCGTTGAACTGTTTCTTGACAAACCACTCCTTCGCACGGGCCTTCTCGGCCTCCGCAGCTTCAAGGAGCCCGTCCAGATCTCGGGCATCGCGTTGATGAGCCAAAGCATCATGAAAGTAGCGATTGAGCGCCGAGTGGGCTGTCGTGGGCGCGACAGAGGCCGGGTCGACCATTGCCTCCATGCGCCCGAGTACCTCGCGCGTCTTGGGGTCCCAGATCCAGTCCTCAAAGGACCGGGAGGAGTCTTGTAGAAAGGTGAGCAGGAGGTTCTGCACGGGCTGCAGGTGCACGACGTTGCGAAGGAGCTTCTGGCTCGGCTTGTCGAGCCCCTGGAGCGCTGCCACGAGTTCGGGCTGCATCGCAATTTCTGTTGATCCTAAATAGTCCAAGTAAAGATTTTAATAGTGTTACGATGAAAGGTATCCGCGCAGCCCTCGGCGACGATCTCTCGGCCATGGTGCTAAGCTCCGGCTGGAACGCGGCGTTCTGTCTCTTGCGCTCGCGGAGTTGCCACCCGCATATGAGTGCAAGGGACCATCTCCTCAATGATCGGCCTTCCACCGCTGCTCGAGCTTTTGCCGGCTCTGAGGTCGCGCTCGGGCCTCATGTGGCACCAACTGCTAAGTCTGCGACCGTCGCGTGTTGCCAAGGAGAAGCACGCAGGTATATGTATTTTCGAACGCAAGCTCAATGCATGTTGGTAAAGTCGATGCCGTCCTCGTCCTCGTTAACGGTGGCGGCGGCCGGGCGGAGCTCCGTGAGCTCCTGGGCCTCGGCCTTGGCATTCGTCTGGCCGTCGGCGTCCGCGGGAGGGTGCATGTGCGTCAAGAACGGCACGAGGTACTGAGCGTCGAATTGCAGGATGCGCATGCGCTTGAGCGGGCGGACCATCTGGTCGACCGCTTGCTCCTCGGACGGCTACGGGCACGCGAATGATCGCACCGCGCCCTGAGAAACTTACCGTGAGCCGCTTAATGTTGAGGTAATTGAGCACGGGCACGGTGGCGCCGCCGCCGATGAAGAGCGTCACGAGGACGACGACCATCGTGACGTTGATGATGGACTACAACGACGTGAGCGGCGCCGTGGAACGAGACGCGGACGTGGCGCTGCAGCTCGTTGGGCCACTCGAGCGCGAGCGCAAAGCAGAGCGCGCCGCGCAACCCGCTGAACCAAAGCATGTGCTGCGTGGCCTTGGGGATCTGGCGCTCGGGTGTCTTGCGCCGATTGATCAGGTACGAAAGCGGGTACACGTGCAAGGCGCGGCCAAGGAGACACGCAAAGAGCGTCCAAAACGCGAAGGAGAAGTGGAAGCCCTCCTGCATCGAGAAGACGGCGAGGCCGAGGTCTACGGCGCGTGACCACTAGTCGCACCCGTGCCACGTACTGAGGAAGATGGTCGCCTCCGAGACGTACGAGATGGCGTTGAAGAACTTGGCGCACGTCGCCTTGCCCTCCTCCGTGAGGTTGTTGCACGTGTAGTGCTTCATGGCAATGCCTGTGCATGCACTAAGCGCGGCGGCAGCGATTGCGACGAACCTGTGAAGAGAATGGCCACGACGCCCGAGAGGTCGAAGACGGTGCACACAGAGAAGGGCAGGTACGAAAACATGACGTACACGGCAACCTCGTGGAAGAGGCAGCCCTTGAAGTCGTAGTGCTTGAAGAGCAGGGCCGAGAGCATGCCGAAGAGGATACCAACGAGCGTCGAGCCGGCAAAGATGAAAATAAAGTCGATGATGGCCAGCGGAATGGCGCTCGCTGTGAACGAGTTGCCGATAAACTTGGAGAACGAGGCGAAAAGCACGATGGCCACCGCATCGTTGAGCGAGCTTTCGCCAAAGACGAGATAGAAGAGCGTTGGCTCGACACGGAGTTCTTGGAAGATGGCGAGAACCGACACCGTGTCCTAAGAGGTTGGAGCCCGAGGTGGCCGGCACGCAAGCCATACCGTTGCGCTGATGAGCGCACCGAACGAGAGCGCTTCCGCCAGAGTGAGCTTGAGGCTGATACCCGCGTATCCTGCCGTGTAGCAGATGACACCGACGACGAAGCTCGAGATGGTTGTGCCCGCGACAGCATAAGTGATGATGGCAGTGATATTGTCGAAGAAGTAGCGACGCTTCATTGTGTAGCCTAGACACATCAATCGTTCAGATGAACGCAGTCGCAAGAAGTAGGTACCCGAATTAAAGATGATGGGCGGTAGAAGGCCGACAAAAAATATGCTCGGGTCAAAGGTCGCGAGCTAGGTACACGCAGTAAGTGCTGGTCTCGACGAAAATACTACCGATTGAGTCACAGAGCTCGTGTGCATGAGGTACAGCACGCCTCCGAGCATGCCCACAAGAATCGTTGCTACGTGCATCATCGTAAACAGCCGGGCAAGGCCCTGATGAACTACCGGCAGCTTCCGGCAACATGAACCAGTGACGATGATGAGCAACGTAGTTGCTGAACAGGATTGCGAGCATGATGATCGTGAGTGAGATGAAAAAGTAGATGGCGAACTCCTTCTGGGACTCCATGCCCACCTCGTGCTCCGTGGTTGCTTCGCCCATGTCGCTGCTGCTTCCGCCCGACCCGTCGAATGCGCAACTGCCGCCGTGAAACGCATCTTTACACTATTTAAAACTCTATTTGCGCTGGCGTTTCACACGAAATAATGTGACTCACACTATTTTGGATTGTGTCTTTTCGAAAAAACGGTAAAAATGCATTCCTCGTGGCATTAGCCGGAAAGGTATCTTCGGACGGATGATCCCGCAGGTGGTGAAGACGGCGCTCGAGGCTGCGGTAGCAGACTTTCCAGGGGAACTTCAAGAAGCTCTCTACAACAAGTTCACTGCGTACTACAACGCACCAGAGACTGCCAATGTCGAGCACGTCCTCCGCAAGCACATGACGGACGAGCGCGCGCAGAATCTGCTCTTCACCCCGAAGGCAGCAGACGGCCAGTGGTACGCGCAACTTGTGCAAGGCCCACCACAAGGAGCACCCGCAACCTACCCCCACGCGGTGGTTGGGCAGCGATACCTTGCCATGATGTATCTTTGTCATGCACGGCGGTGGCCGTTCGCTCGCGAGTTTATTCTTCACGTGCGTGCTTCGCGCATAGAGGTGCTTTACATGGCCATTGAAATAGGATGGTTTGGCCGTCCTCGTGAGTATGTTTGATCACGATGATATGCACATGCGGGGCCAGGCTCTCGACACATTTACGCAGGTAAGCCCTAGTTCCATCTCGCAATTCATGGCAACCCCGACTCTGGTAGCTCACAAGCAACCCCGACTTCGATTGGTTTGAGCGGCCCTCGAGCATGGAGGACAAGGCGCTGCACCACAAAATGCTTCTTCTACTAGACACCGCCGGTATCGTGCAGCAGGTTGTCGTCAACAAGGAGACGCCAGGGCTCTCCTTCTGCGCCCTCCAAATTCTTGCTTTCTACATGAGCTGGGTTCGGAAGCTCTACTCCAAGGGAGAGTTGCGCCTCAGCTCGGCACTGCTGGCAACTCTAGCTTCGTGGATGTCATCCTCCTTGGACGAGGAGGCGGCACTCGCTGCCGCAGTCCACGACGACTTCAACCGCTGGCCCGCTGCTGACTGCACGGGCAGCCTCAGTGGCGTTGAGCTCCCCGAGGAGATCGCCCGACTGACCGATGCCCGCGCCGCTTTCGACGCCGGCGACTTCGCGCGCACCGAGCTGCTCGTGAGCGAAGTACTCGGCGGTGGCAACAACGCCGACGCCTTGCCGCCCGCGGAGCGCCAGCGCGCCTTGGCTCTCTGCGGGGCAGCGGCTGCGGCCAGCGGCAACCTTAAAACGTAGGATCCCATGCACTTCGTGGATCACACCAGCTAGAGCGGCGGCCTACTTCGCCCGCGCCTTGGCGAGCCCACCGACGTCGGCCGAGCGGCAATCGTGGGTGCTTGACTTCGCCCGAACTCTCGAGAGCCTCGGGCTCTTCGACCGTGCGCTGGCCGCGCTCGAGGAGCACGCGCCTCTCTGCGACGACCCCGTAGCCGTCGCCGCTGAAGTCGCCGCACTCGCGAGACGCAAGACCAGTGTACGCGTGCTCTCGTTGGTAGAGCCCACCGATGTCGCTAGGCACGGGCGGTGACACAGGATAACAAGGAGCAGGTAGCGTCGGCGGGAACCGGCAGCGACCCAGTTTGGCTACAGGCGTTGGTGGCCGCCCTCCTGCAGCGCAAACAAGCGAGCACCGCGGCTTCGAAACGAGTCTCCGCGACGCCGAAAAAGTCCGAGGCGAAGCGCGATCTGCCGCACGAGCAACCAAACGAGCAACCGCACGACGACGGCCTGTGCATGGCCTCCAAGCCAGCGAAACCACGCGCGACGTCCAAGGCCCGACCGGCCAAGCCGGCGACGACTGCGTTCACGACGACCACGGGGCGCAAACTGCTCAAGGCCAAGGCGAGCCCGCTAGCGATGGCCAAGGTGCGCAGCCCCGTTGCCGGCTAGCACCACGGCGCCCTCGTAGCTGCTGACAAGCGTCCAGGTGGCCGATTTCGCGGCCGCGTTGCCGACAGTGCTCTCGGCAGACATGCTCGAGGCCATCTTCCGCGGGCTGCAGCTCAGTCAGAGCGCCAAGTCTAGCGAGGTATCCTTCCGACCCGCTGCCGCTCAACCGCTGGTTGTAGCTCTTCGCAGCCCTTGAATCGCTGCCTAAGTACCATTTGACGCTCGACCTGGCACCGCCGGCCTTGCTGGCGCTAGCAATCGCCGTCGCAGCGGCCACCGGGACGAGCGCACGCAACTAAACTACTGATAATTCGAACGTTACAGCTCGCTCTGTCGTGCCGGCGCGTTCTGCACCGACGCTGGCATCGGGATCATGCTCTCAAGCAGTCGCGGTGACAGCGGCGCATCGATCTTGTCTATGACACTCTTCTTGACTGTGGGTTTGGTGCCGGAGGTGGCAGCCTTGGCAGGCTTGCCGCTGCGCACGCCCTTGCCCGGTGCCCGCTTGGCCTTGTCGTCGGCCGCGGGGGACCCGACGTTGTAGAAGAGGTTGTTCTGTGGCGACGCTGACCCCGAGATCATGAAGGCCGGCAGCGCGTTGTTGTAGCTCGAGTTGGCTGCCGCAAGCATCTGCGAAAAGGTCTTGGCCTGTGCGGCCTGCGCCGCTTGCGACTGTGATTGCACCTGAACGGCCTGAACCTGTGCCTGCAGCTGCGCTTGCACCTGCGCCTGAGCCTGTGCGATCGTGAGCTGCCCCAGCTGCCCGAGACTAAGCTGCGCGGACATGAAGAGGTTCGGGTCTGTGAACATGGACTGCTGTTGCTGTAGGAGCGAGCTGCTTGCGAGTTGCGCAGCTGCCGCGTTGAGAGTCTGGCGGCTCTTGGGCGACAGCGGGCCGCGCATGAGGCCGGGCTTGCCGGGGCGCGCGGGCTTGCGACTACTGGGAGTCGCGACCGAAACCGAATTGACAAGCCCCGATCGCCGCAGCGTGCGGTACTTGTCCTTTAGCTGCACATTTGACCGGTCGTTGAACTGCACACCAAGATCTTTGTCGACGAGGATGAGGCTCCATACGTTGCGCTGACCGCTGTATTTCTTGACGCCATCGATGAGGGCGCGCTCTTCTAGGGCCGTGAACGGCCGGTACTTGCGGTGGTTTTTGCGGTTCTCAGTGTAGCTTGCGAGGTCCGTGCGGGTTTTGATGAGCGTGCGCCACTTGTCTTTTAAGTCGACGCCCGACCGGCCATGAAAGAGCGGTCCAAGGTGCGGATCGCGGAGAATACTGCTCCACGGACAGCTGTCGTCCGCGTAGCGCTGAACCCCCAGGACAAGCGCCGTAACTTCGTGCGGGCAGTACTTGCGACGCTTGCCTTTGATGCGGTCGCCCACGTTCTCGCAGGCAAAGTCGGGCGAGTTTCGCGGAAACGGAAAGTTGGTCGACGACGCGGCCGCGAGTTGCTGGGCCACGTTGGCACTAACCTGCTGCAGCTGCGCCTGGAGCTGCTGCTGGTGCGCGAGCTGGACCTGGTACAGCTGGTCCGCACTCACTAGGGCGCCGTGAGCCGCGCGAAGATCTCCAGGAACACCGTACCCTCGTCCATGATCTTCAAGTTCCGCTGCGTTAGGGCTAGCGTGAGGGTGGGGTTCGGACCTCTGAAATCCGCAAATGTCTTGGTTCTTGTATGGGTCCACCACCATCCCCTCGAGGGAATTTTAGCCAATCCCCGCGCTGTGTTAAGTGGCGTCTCAAAAGTCATTTGGTTTTTGTATGCCAACCCTAAACATCCCCAACCACCCATACTCGTGCCACGCCATTGGGCCAGAGTTTTGGCCAATCGCGCATCGTCGTTTCAAGATTTGAAAGCGCGCGGTTTTGTGCAACTTCAAGTCGCCGACCAGCTGACGAGCTACTAAGATACGAGCGGGCGACTACTCTCGCCGGGGTCCTTTGAGGGTGTCGGTGCGCACGTTGAAGGTGTCGGCGCGGGACGCCGCGGAGCCCAAAGATGACTCGGTGATCTCGCGCACGGCGGCGATGGTTGTGATCTGGTACGATTCGTATGGGTCTGTGCGCTGGAACAGGAAGGCCTCCAGAATGTGGCGCAGGATAAATCTAGTGCAGTTGCCAAAGGCTGTAGAACAGAGGCGCATCGTACCCAACGGTGTGGCTCCACGCCGTACCTACTTCGTGGGACCCAAATTCCCCGAGCCAGTACATGATCACCTCGATGCACGTGTTGGTGTACACAGCGAAGTGGTGCGGCCGGACCTACTGCCGTCGTGAGCTCACTGGATAATCCGGAAGGACCTTGGCGAAGGCGCGGTGCTTGTGCCCGAGGAAGCGGCAGGCGTTCACGGTCTCCATGACGCTGGCCGGTGTCCCTACACGGCTCAGTCGCAATCCCCGGAAGCGCCGTACCAGCGCGCGTGGACAGAATGAAGTTGATGGCTTTGATCAACACTTCAGCGCGCTGCTGGACCTTGGGGAACACCTCACGGATGGTCGTGTCGCGCTCGAAGATGCGGTAGAAAAACTCATCGTAGAAGAGAATGATGCCGGGCTTGCCGTACTGGCGCATCTTGTCCGTGCCAGCAGTCTGAATGAGATCCCACGTGCGTCGGCAGATATCGACGTTTGTCGGCGTGAGCACGGGGATGATCGGGAACTGTGGTGGCAGGTAGTGCTGCACCTCGTAGGGCTCAGCGACACCGAAGCTGAAGGCGCCGAGCGAGTCGATATCGATGTCAACAACGGCCGCCTTGAGCGTCACGGCCGTCGCCTTGGCCTTGGAGCTGGACGCACCCATGGGCGTCTTTTCGTATCCTGCCCAACGGACACCCACGCAAGACAGTTACAAAGCAACGCCTCACAAAACACATAATGTATTCTTTGCGTTTCTCCTCGTCACCTGCAGCGGATCAGCGCTTGAGGTGGCACACGAAGCGCAGCGTCAGGTAAATGCACAGCTGGAGGATGGCCCACTCGATGAGAAGTGCGCCGGAGCTCGAGTAGCGCTGCGTCGGATCGTAACCAAACTTGGTCGTAACGTACGAGTTGATGCTCATGTTCGTACCGGCAACGGTGATTGCACCGCAGCCGGGGCCGACGCCGCCGTCGCAGCTGGACACGACGCGGCCCACGAGCACGTTGAGCGTGTAGCTCGACGGCACGATCCACGTTAGCCACTTGTAGCCCAAGTCCATGCGCACATACGGGAGCAAGAACCCGCCAAAGAGGTTGAAGATGCAGGAGATGGCGCCGACGGCCACGTTGGCAACCTTGATGTTGGGCATGAGCACCGACATCCACTGGCCCGTGAAGGTGCAGAGCGAGATGTACAGAAAGTAGATGAACCAAAAGAAGAAAAAAGTCGCGGCGTCGTCGTACCACCCCACCATCCAGTACTCGATCACGACAAAGGAGATGCTCACCGTCAAAAGGTACGGCAGCTCGGCCACATGCATCGAGATCGCGTACGGCAGCGGGCTGTAGTAGTTGGACATCCGTTCGCGATAGAACACGGCGCGCTCGGAACACGCCATGTCCAGCACCGTCATCATGTTGATGACGCCGATGAGGTCGATGCTATTATAAATCAGACCCACCTACGAGCACACAGATCAGGGCCGCTGCTCCGCCGCCGGAGCCACGTACATGCGAGTTTACGTGGGCCATGGTCGCGCGCGGTAGCTTGTAAAACGTGCTGCCGAAGATCACGGCGAAGACCGGGTACAGCACGAGCCGCACAAAGTTATAGGCGGGGCTGCGCCAGTACATTTTGACCGTGCGCTCCACGAGCCAACGCGACTGGTTGCCGAGGCCCGTGGCGATCGGGTCAAAGCGAAGGCTTGAGAGCACGACAAAGTCACTCGACGGGCGGAGCATCGTTTCAGCCGTCGCCCGGTTGGCGGCGCAGAGCGCGCTGGCCGCGTACGCGTCGGCGTAGTTCTTGATGTCCTTGCGGCCGATGCCGGCGCCGATGACCTCGAGCATGTACGTTGCGGGGTTGTAAAGCGGCTGGATCTTCTCCGTGCCTGGAATCGCGTGAAAGTACTCGAGAAGCTTCTCCGAGTCAGCGCCGAGCTCGCCAAAGAAGGCGACGCGGCCGCCCTTCTGCAGCAGCAGCAGCGAGTCGAAAAGCTCGAAGATCTGAATGCTTGGCTGGTGAATCGTGCACACGATGGTGCGACCCGTGCGCGCGATGGACTGCACGCCGCGCATGACGATCTGCGCCGAGCGCGCGTCTAGCCCCGACGTCGGCTCGTCGAGGAAGAGGATACTCGGGTTGGCCACGACCTCGACGCCGATCGTGAGCCGCTTTTTCTGCTCCACGCTCAGGTTGAGCACGCGTTCGTGCGCGATGGGGGTGAGTTCAAGCAGGATGAGCGTCTCGCGCACGAGGCCCACCTTGGCGCTGAGCGCCAGCGCCTGTGGTAGCCGCAGAAAAGCCGAGAACTCGAGCGCCTCCCGCACCGTTGCCTTCTCCGAGTGGATGTCCATCTGCTCGCAGTAGCCCGCGACACGACTGAAGGTCAACGGGTTTTTGGGCTCTCCGTTGATGTAAATATCGCCGACAATGCGCCCGCCCGTCTTGCGCCCCGCGAGCACATCCATGAACGTGGTCTTGCCCGCGCCCGATGACCCCATGAGCGCCGTCATCGTCCCAGGCGCGAACGTTGCCGTGACATGGTGCAACAGCTGCTTCTCCTCGCCAGACGGAAGCGTTGCAAAGTAGTCGAGGTCGCGCACAGCGATGCGCGCGGGGTAAAACGGGAGTTCCGTGGCTGCATCGACGGCCACGGCCGTCAGCGATTCATCTGCGGGTGGTGGCGCCGTGGCCGCGCTCACATGGTCATCGTACCGCACGTAATGCAGGGTCATGGCGTTGATGGTCGTGAAGAGGATGTAGTAGCCGAAGAGGACAAGGAGCCCGATCCAGACGTACTCGACGCCTTCGCGGATCTGAAACGTGTTGAGGAACGCGGCTCGCTGTGTATCCGTGTAGCGGGTCGCGTAGAACTCATTGAGCATGATGGCGCGCAGAGCCCAGGCCAGCGGGTTGAACCAGTACATCCATCGCCAATAGCTCGGGATCAGGTCCGAGAGGATGATGTTGCCTGAGAAGAGAAGGAAAAAGATGATGGACGCCCCTGCGAGCGCCTGCGCGACCGTGAGCGTCGGAGCGGCCGAGCTCAGCAGCGTGAAATAAGCGCCGATGGCGTGCTGGAAGACGACGAGGATGGCCAGGCACGTAAAGTACACTGTGGTCTCGCGACTGAGGCCGCTCATAAAGTAGAAGATTGTGCCCAGCACCACCGAGACGCACAGGTTCAGTGGAATCTGCACGATGGCGTCGGCGATCGCGTACGAAGACGTGCGGAAAAAGTTGCGCGAGCGCTGCTTGTAGAAGACGCTGCGCACGGCAAAAGAGATGGTGATGCGCTGCCAAGCTTGGCGCTATACGCCAGCATGAGCCCGCTTCATGCAACTTCGGCTACCTGAAAGACCGCGATCGCGAAGAAACACATCCGCAGGTACAGCGACGTGTCGCAGTTGAGGTACACAATGCCCAGGAGCAACCCCTCAACGCACGCTTCCGTGAACTTGCCCATGAGCAGCGCCGTGTCCCGCAGCAGCAACATGCGCTGGCGGCGCAACACCACAAGCGTGCTCGCCCAAAATGCCAACCCGAAGCGCTTGGTGCGGCGTGCCAGGAAGGCGACGCGCTTGACGCCCGTCACGTCGTGCAGCAGCTCACCGTTGCGTAGACGCAACTTGACCACCTCATGCAGCCGTGACGCCACAAACGCTTTGCCAAAGGCTGCGGCTGTCGCAGGGCCAGCGCCATCTACGCCCACGTCAGCGTCGCTTGTCGGTCTTAAACTTTACCAGCGGAAGCGTATTTTTGGCCGCGGCCGGAAACCACTTCGAGGAGGAAGTCGGAGGGGTCCGTGCGCGGTGGGCAGGTGAAGCCGAGCGTCTGGAAGTACGGCAGCGTGGACGTACGTGGGCCGTGGTAGACCTGCAACTGGTGAGCTTCGTGCGGAGGAGGCGCTTACTAGATGACCCTCGGAGAGCATGAGGATGTCGTCGAACAGCTCGACGACCTCGGGCGGCGGCTGCAACAGCGCCACAATGCAACTACCACCAAGTGCCTTCGTCCACGTGTGGAGGGCGTTGACAATGTCAAAGGTGGCAGCTGAGTCAAGGCCCGTAGAGATTTCGTCGCAGAGAAAAATGCTCTGGCCGCCCACGAGCATCTCGCCCACGGTCACTCGCTTGCGCTCACCGCCGCTCACCCCGCGCAATAGTGCATCACCGACAACCTACGCGCATGTGTCCCAGGCGTGCCGTGGAGTTGGGTACCGTATCGGCGCAGTTGGTGAGGCCGAGGATGTGCAAGTAAAGCTCCGTGCGCAGACTCGCAATGTCCGCGAGCTTCTCCGTGCGCTTGTCTGAGCTCTGCTTGAGTTTGCTCGGGTCCCCGTTGAGGCACCGGTCGGCAAACTTGAGCGTCTCACGCACCGTGAGCGTCGCGCAGTGGTTGTCTCGCTGGTCCACGAGGCCCACGAGCTTGCGCAGGTCGAGTTGGTCTGGCGCGAGGCCACTGTAGGTGACGCTGCCGTCCAGCGTCGCATTCTTCGTCGATAGCTTGTTGGCGAGCGCTTTGAGGAAAGTACTCTTGCCAGCCCCAGGACTAGCGAGTAGCTACGTTCCATGAGGTGTGTGCAGCGGCGGAACATCGTACCAGAGTCATGGTGCCGGGGGGGATGATGCCCGACATGGGATGCAACACAGTCTTTTCAACGCTGGGCGGTGTGCAGCAGAGGGGGAAAAGGAAGCGGCGGAGGTAGCTACCAACGGTTCCCGTAGTCAGCGAGTCGGCGGCCGATTGCGCCGTGTAGGAGAGGTTAGTGAATCGGATCTCGGGCGTCTGCAGCTGCACGTTGACGCTCGTTGACAACTTGTTGTACTTTTCGAAAAACTTTTTGAGGCCACCGCTGAGCATCGTGTCGACGCTTGCAGCATTGAGCGTGCTCATGGCGATCGCTGACGCCATGTACGGGTCCTGCATGCCCTTAAAGTGCATGTCACTGTAAACGCGAGGAATGTCCGCCTCGAAGCCAAAGTTTTCGCCTTCGGGGAGCGACAGCGACAACTGACGTACGCAAATGGGCACTCGGGGCAGCTCCTCCGCGTCCTTCGCTTCCGAGGTTGCCGCGGGGTTGGTGAGGGGTCCCCCCGAGGCCTGCGGCCCAGGATCCAGTCCGGCCGGTGCGCCATCAGTGGTGGGGGCAGCTGTGTCTGCCATGGCCGGTTCGCAACTGCAGCAGTGCAGCACGGCTGCGTCTAAAGTTGGCTCGTCAAGCTAATGTTAGCGCAGCCTTCGCCCCGCTTCTCGGTCTTGTCGCACAACCGACGGGCGGTTGCATAAAAGCAGCACAAATGCAAATTCAGACCACGCCGTTCGTTGGCCTCGGAGCTCACAGGAAACTTTCCCTCCTCGAAGCCGCGGTGCCAACCACCCGTCGTCTCCAAGAGCGCCGAAGACGTACCATCTCTAGGCGCGTCGACAACGATCACAGACGGGTGCTGGCTTTGGCGTAAGTTTAATTTGAAGGGACTTCAAAGTTGGTAATCATGTGCGGCGGTTGATGGGACATATTACGTGGCAGTCCGTCCGGCGACTCCACACAGATCTTATTCCATATGCATGGAGCCCCATGAGAGCAGGCAGGGCCGCGCACATCGGCATCCGTGCCCTCCAAAGAGACCGCGGGGCCATCCCAAGCGCCGCACCTGGGGCTTCGCCGAGCCAAAAACGCGACGTTCCGCTCTTGGTCACGTCAACCGCCGTCGTCATAGCTGTGCCCCGGGGTGCCCTCCGGAAAGCCCATCCGGATGAAACCGCCGTAACGGTTCGGCGTGATGGCGACGAAGGCGGAGCGCGAGGCGTGGATCCAGGCCAAGCTAGCGGAGCGCAAGAAGCAGAACGACAAGGAAGCGGCGATCGCCGCCGAGGCCCTTCGAGCAACCAAGGACCGACTCTGGAGTCCGTACCAGCACGCATGCCTCCTCACGAATGAGCTCAACCTCGCGTGGAAGGGCGACCCGGACTTCTTTGCTTGGCCGCGCGTCTTCCCCTTTCACGAGCTCACAGCGCTACGCATCACGGGGTATGCGCTCACCGAGCTGCCGCTGGAACTTGCCACGTCCCTACCTCTGCTCGAGTGCCTGTCCCTTATCGCCAACGCCCTCGAGACACTGCCGGAAAACGTTCGCTCCAGTGTTTCTACGTGCGTCACGGCGACCATGTGTAGCTAGGCCTTCTCCGCCATCTCACCGACATCGACGTCACCAAGAACAGACTCCGGCGCCTTCCTGATTCCATTGTTGGTCCCCGTCGCTTCTGCCGCTCTACATCCCTGTAGTGCAACTTGGACAAGCTCACGTCGCTCAATCTGAGCAACAACCGCCTCGAAGTGCTTCCTGATAATTTTGTGCGCGGATCCCGCTGGCGCCCACTGACGGGGCTCTAGGGCCATCTGGGACGCCTCGGCAAGGTGTGGGCCGAGAAGAATCAGCTCAAAGAGACGCCGGCGACCTTCGGGAGGCTCCGCAGCACAGTCGTGAGCCTCAGCTGCAACGCATTCGTGCACTGGGACCTGAGTCTTCCCGAGTTCTGCAACCTCACAACGCTCTCCATCAACTTGTACGTGCCTCGCACTGGCGCCGCCAATTGCCCGTAGCAACCAGCTCAAGGGGCTGCCGGCCGCGCTCTGCTCGTTGCCGTCGCTCACGTCGCTCTCAGCGGCCAACAACGCCATCGCGGCGCTGCCCGAGGCCTTCGGGGCCATGCCCAAGCTCCGCAACCTGCGCCTCGACTGGAACCAGCTGCGGGAGCTGCCCCTCTCCTTCCGGCACCTTGCTTCCCTTGAGGAGCTGCACCTCGAGCACAACCCGATGGTGGCGCCGCCACTTGACGTCGTGTACGAGGGGGCGCGGGCCGTTGTCGCCTTCGTACAGCAGCGCTACCTCGCGTGGCTGCGCCAGGAGCGACGTAAGATCGTCGAGCAATTGCAAGCCGTGCTCACCTTCCTTGACGCGCACGTGCTCGACAACCAGTGGACCGACCTCCGCGCGTACTACGATCCACGGGTCTCGCGCACGCTGCAAGGCACTCGCATCGACTTCTTCGCTGTTGTCGTAGCAGCATTGCTCTCGGTACGACCGTCGAAAGCTTTGCGTCACCGGCCGCTAGGAAGTGTTTCCGGTCGTCGCACCGGCGATCGCAGCGGTGCGCCACCCGGTGGTCCCGCAGACGTTCTTTGAGCGCAGCCTCGATGACATCGTCGACGCGCTTGCCAACTTCGACGACAACTACAGCACAGCAGGGATCTTTGACGAGACGGTGCGCACCACGGGTAGCGGCGAGCCACCGGCGGCTAGGCGCGCTTTCAAAAGTGCATGTGCGTCGACCCCGTCTCGCAAGCACCCAAGCGCTGCACCGTGCTCTCGCTCGGGTACGCATGCGAGCGCTCCACTGGCGTGTGCCTTGTGCGCGCCAAGATGGTCACGGCGGAAGAGTACAAGGAGATGCAGGGCGACTCGTACCTGATGGCCCGGCGCGAACGGCTCAGCGCCGCCATGAAGCGCAAGTGCGTTGCCTTCATTAACTCGGAAGAGGGCACTAGCCACCCGCTTCTCTCTTCTCACAGCGCATAGGGGTCCGCTTCTTCGAGAAGACGGCCGAGATACAAGGCACACAGTGGATGGCCAACCGCGCGCGCGAGGCCCGTGAGGCCAAGGCGCAGGCCAAGGCCGCCAAGAGCCGACTCGCCGCCCGCAAGAAGACGGCGGCGCGACTCGACGTGCTGAGCAAAGTATGGCGCCAGGCAGCCACCATCTAAGCGGGCGTAGAAAAGCATCAAGCACGAGGCGACGCTGCGCAAGTCGATCGCAGGGTGGGAGAAAGATCTGGCGGCTGTCGCAGACGCCGTGAAGCGCACGGCCAAGCGCGATCAGCTGCACAAGCTTCGTGAGAGGCAGAAAGAGCTCGAGACGCGCATCGACAAGGCACGGCGGGAGCTCGGCGCGGGCGACCCCAAGCTGCGCAAGCTCCAAGCTGTACGTCGCCAACGCGGTCGTCTCTCACGAGCAATGCAGAAACTGGCGCAGCTGGACGCTGACCCGACGGCCACTGTGCCTGCCGACTCGGACGACGAAGCCCCGGCTAGCGACGGCGACCGCAGTAACGACGAGAGCGACGACGGGAGCGACGTCGGAAGCGACGAAGGCGACGACAGCGAGGAAGGATCGAGCGCCGCCGAGCCGGACGAGAGCGGCTCGGAGAGCGAGCTGGACGAGGGGCAGGTGGCGAGTGTTTTCGCGGCGCTCGGTGAGATCCCCGGCCTGGAGCCGTGCGTCGACTGGATCGAAGCGGCCACGGCCACTGTCGACGTACGTGGTTCTGGGGAAACGAGTCCCAGCGCAAGCGGTCGTAGAGCATCATGGCGGCGCGCCCGCCCAAGGACAAGCCGTACGTGGAAGACGTTATCGCGCTCTTCCACGAGGAACTGCGCGTGGGTGCTCGCAGCTCGTGGCGACGCTGAGCGGTCGTAGCACACGTACGTCAAGGAGAAGACGACGCGCGTCAAGAACAAGGTCACCACCGAGTTCTACCAGATGAAATACGTGCTCCGCCGCTGGTACGGAGCCGAGATAGAGCGGCGCGGACGGGTGGCGTAGGATGGGCCACGGCCACCGCGTGCTCTTCGTCGCATGGCGCGACTACGTCCGCGAGCGCCGTGCATCGCGCGACCGGTCGACAGAGAAGCAGGCTAAGGACGAGGCGCTCGCCGTCCAGAACCACGCCGCCGAGGTCGCCCTCGGGCGCCTCGAGGCCGCTAAGTGGGAGCAAAAGATGAACTTCTACACGGACGAGGTACGCGTTGGTTGAGGTAGTGGACGGTGCTCACGCAGCACCAGTATTACTACCAGCACACCCTCACGGTACGCCGCCGCTGGTCGCACCTGTGACGTCTGCGCAGGGCGAGGTGAGCGCCCTGCCGCCGCCGTACTGGGCCGACGTCCAACCGCCACCAACCTCCAAGTCCACCTCATTCTTGCCCCCGCTCGTGTAGCTTATGACGTGTTAATACGCTTGACTACTCTCTGGGGCTCGAAGGGTCGGGCTTTGGTGAGCGGACGGTCCAGAGCGCCATGCACTGCTGGAGGGCCGTGAGGCGGCCTGTTGGCGCCGCCGCTTCGAGGGGCTCGGCTGCGACCGCGGCCTTGGGTGGCGCAGTCGCCGCTCGAAGCTGCTGCGAGAGCGTCGCTATCGAGGCGTTTTTGTCGGCAACAAGCACTGTTAGGTACTGGATCGTCGCGTTTTGCTCCGCGAGCGCTTCCTCCGCGGCTACAAGCTTGGCCAGGAGACCTCTCGCAGCGCTCGGGGGAGCTGCAGCCTCGGACGGCGGCGCGCTGTTGCGAGGCTCAGCCGGCGTCTCTGCGGCAGCGGCTCGAGGGGGCTGGCTGCGCGCGAGGGACGCCTTGGTCGGCAGCTGGTAGGAGGGCAGTGCCTTCATAGAGTTTCGACCTCTGCACTATGAGCTCTGCGCAGCCACCTAGTGCCGCCGCTCCTATCCCTCCCCGCCCAGCCTTTGCCACGACACAACGCTCGCGTTACTTTTTGCCCTTTTTGCCCTTGGCGCCCTTTTTGCCCTTCTTGTCGTCGGCGGCGTCGCCGTCGCCGAGGGCGGCCTTGCGGATCTTGTCGCGAACGTCTTTGAGGCCCGTGATGACTGCGGTGAAGTTCTTGAACTTTTCGTTGTCGTCCGCAAAGGTGGCCGTCTGGCGCGAGAGCGCTGAGATGAACTCGTCTTCTTGCAGCGGTCGCTTCTCAAGGCGCTGCACGCGGCGCGCCGTGAGCGTCTGGTCGACGGCCGTGCGAATCGAGCCGGAGGAGTAGCCCTCCGAGATATGCGCGAGCGTGCTCACGTCGAGGTCGTCCGGCAGCCGCCCTGCGCCCCTACACCGCCTGAGCCCCGCCGAGCGCCGGCACCTACGGCGAATCGGTGTGGCGTTGGATCGTGTCTTGGATCGTGCGGCGCCACAGTAGTACGCGCGACGGGTAGTCGGGGTACGGAAAGTACAAAAACTTGTCGAAAAAGGCGCGCAAGTCTTTGGCCTCGCCGGCCATCGGGTTGGAGGACGTGCCAATGATGAGCACACGGTCCGTCACAACAAGCGATTTGAGGTACGTGAGCAGGTCTTTGCGGTAGCCCGTGGGGCCGTCCGACGCCTTCTTCTTTCCCGGCGCAAAGATCTGCTCGCACTCGTCGATGTAGATGACGGCGGGCTGCATCGCCTTGGCCAACGTCCACACCATGTGAATGCACTTGGTCGGGCCGTTCTTGCCTACGACAGATGGGCAACGGCGCCCCTAACCGCGAGCAAACCACTGAACTTGCCAACGAGGTTGGACGCCGACATGTTGAAGAAGAGCGCGCCTGTTTCGTGTGCGATGGCGCGCGCCATCATGGTCTTGCCGCTGCCCTTGGGACCGTACAGGAGGAGGCTGCGGATGTGCTTGACCTTCTCGCGCACCGGCGGTGCCCCGAGTGGAAGCACTGCGTACTCAACGATGGCCGCCCTGTGGCCACCGTGGGCGCTCGGTCGAAGCGAGCGCTTACCGTAGCTGCGCCGCGGACGGGTCCTGCGGTACCCAGTTGCCGAAGCGGTCGCGGCGGTCCGCGCTCTGGTACACGGTGCCGAGGTAGTTGAACTCGCCGACAAACTCGTGTACGTGGCACGGGCGGACGTTGTTGACGATCTTTTGCTCGACGAGGATCGCAAGCATCGTGTCGGGCGTGCGCCCCTTGAGCTCTGCAATCTTGTCGCCGGGCAGCGGTTTGCCCTTCTTGCCCTTCTTGTCTTTCTTCCCTTTCTTGCCCTTCTTGCCCTTCTTGCCCTTTTTGCCCTTCTTCTTCTTGCCGCTGGCGGCGGCCTCGAGCTGCGCCTTGATGTTGGCCAGCTGCAGCACGAGCATCTCGTCCACTTGCGCGCGCACCTGCGCTTCGACAGGCCCCCGCACCACGTCCTTGGCGAGATCGACGTCGTATTTTTGGTGGAAGTTGTCGGCCTCGTCGCGCTCAAGCCACACCTTTTCGAAGAGCGCGACGCCCGTGGCCATGCTCGAGCAGAGCTCCGAGGGGCCCGTGAGCGGTGGCGGACGCTCGGGCGGGGCCTCGGCCTCCACCTTCTTGTCCTCCTTCTTGCCCTTCTTGCCCTTGTCCTCCTTCTTGCCCTTTTTGTCCTCCTTTTTGTCTTTTTTGCCTTCCTCTTCCTTGGGCTCGGCCTCGGGCGGTGGTGGGTTGATCATAAGGTAGTAGCCAGCGAGGTCTTCGGGCAGCTGCCCCAGCGCCATCATGTCCGAGATCCACTTGCGCCGCTCCTCGAGCAGCCGCTCCTTCATGAACGGGCCCTCCTCGCTCGCCACCGTCTCGTGGATGTCGCCGAGTGACTTTTCGTACTCGTCCTTGTTGTCTGCCTGCTGCGTCTTGCGCTTGACTTTGGCCAGCGCCAGCGCCGCCTCGAGCTCGACAGCTTTGTCCACGACGGGCGGCTTCATGCCAATGAACACGAGCTCCTCGTCGCGCTCAACCGCTGCCTTGCCTCGCGAGTTGTGGCCGCGGAACACGCGCTGGATGTTGGCAGCCGCCAGCTCCGGGTCCATTTCGGGCGTCTGCGTGTTGTCGTAGATGCGCCGTTGCTTCTCCTCCTCTCGGAGTTCGTGCACAAGGAGACCGCGCTGCCGGCCTTGGCGCCCGCGCTCGTTGCGCTGGATGATCTGCAGCGCCTCGTCAAGCGACATCTACAAACACCGTGCGCGGGCAGTGAGAACGAGAGCGCTTACGGCGTCGGCCATAGACACGCTCGTATCGCTGTCGTCCACGTACAGTGCCTCGACGCCGAGCTTGAGCTTCATATACCCCTTCACGAGCTAACACCGTGTGAGATGGTTCAAGAGAGAGGAGAGGGTCGTACGCGATCACGCTTCTTGAGCTCCGCGCTGTTGTCTTCGACAAAGTACTTGGGCACGGGGACCTCGAGGAGACTTGGTGGAAGCTTGAGGTCCACGAGCAGGTCGTCGAGATTGACATATTCCCACGGGAAGTTCTGCTCCGGCGTAGTCCGCACGTCGGGGTTGGGCGGATTCCACTTGACCAAATCATGCTTGAGTTCGACGACGCGCGTCTAAAAGGTGGGTCCAGTTGGCGGTAGACTCGCGCGGCGCGCACCATGACAAGTTCCATAATCCTTTTGACGTCGATGCGCTTTTGCGGGTGCACCATTTGGTCGTAGCACTCCTCGAGCGTCGTGAAGATCTGGACGTACTTGATGTACAAGCATGCGTAGTGCTGGAACGCCTCAAGCATCGACACCTCTGGCGGAGGTTGGACCTCCTGGCCCTCCTCCGCGTCGAGCGTGTGGTCCTCGATGTGGACCTGCTCGTTGAGCTCCGTCATGGCCGACTGCCACTTGGTGTCGAAGGTG
>JNBR01000124.1:138900-153094 GCA_002081595.1 Achlya hypogyna | reverse complement strand
GTGCGCATCGTGAGCGCCGAGCACCACCGCCACCTACTAGTTGGCCATCGCGCCCGCTTGCGTCCCTTCCAAAAACGAAATGAACCGACGCCGGTTACAGCCGAATCCACAAATTCCCTTAGATAAGTGCATTGTACATCTACGCGTCCGTCGTGTCGGCGAGCGGCTGCGAGGGCTTGGGGGGCACTTGCCCCTTCAAGTTGCCGTAGGACAGAGACCGGAGCCGCCGCGACGCCGCGTCGGCCGCGTCGTGCCGACCAGGGGTCACCGCGAACTGCGGTTTTCTCGCCAGCGCCCGATGTTGGTATTTGTGAATCACCTCTGCCAGCAGCACATGGAGGCCGTCGGGCGGGACGCGGGGCGTCATAGGCCTTCGCTTCTCCTCCGTGGGCGGTCCAGGTTGTCGTCGCTTCTTCTTGGGCGACACGGGCGGCGTGAGGAGCTCGCAGGGACTTTTTGCCACGTTCATCGTGGGCTGGAGCTGGTCCCGCACGTAGCGCACAGCGGCCGAGATGTTAAAGCTTGTGAGCACAATCGCGAGCTGGGCAGGGGCATCTGTCATGCTCTCGCGCTGGCGGAGCACCGAGCTTTTGACGAGCGCACGTAAATGGTCGGCGTTGTAGCGCGAGAGCCAGCTGCGGAACGTGTCGACGCCCATGGCGCACGTGAGTAGGCACATGCGCCGCGCTGGCGCGCCGCCGTCGCTGATGAGCTGTGATAGCACAGAGGCGACTCGTTCCAGCACCGGCGGGCGCAGATCGTCGAGCGAGAGGCAAAAGTGGCTTTCGTCTGCGCCCAGGGCCTGCAGCATGTGCTCTACAACGGGGTGCTCTGCCGGGACATACACCGATGCATCCAAGAGCGCATCGGCAGCGACGGCCTCGTCCGCCCGCGGGTTGTTGCCGGCCTCCATGCCAGCCGTTTCTCGGGTTCGAAATAATTACTCTTCGTTAACGTTTCATCGCTGCTTCTTCATGGCTTGGACAAAGAGGGAGACGTACTTGAGCTTCCGCGCGATGGCCGACGGCATCGCCGCCGCGGTGGCACCAAGCGGGAACTGCGCGTACCGCCCGCCTGAGGCCTCGCGGAACTCGACCGTCGACGCGCTTCCGTCGAGCGTCAGTTCGCTTCCGTCCACAAACGCGATACGCAGCGTGCCGTCCTCGAAGCACTCGCCACGACCGATGCCCGCGAGCTCGGCCGCGCGGACGTGGGCCGGTGTTGGGCGGTGCGGCGCCTGTTGCAGCGAACGCAATCGCCTCTCAAGGTCTTCGCTCGCATGCAGGCGCTCCAGAACGTCGTCTGGCAGCCGGAGCAGCTCCGGCGGCGATGGCGCTGCGAGATACAACCCCAGACAGATCTGCGCCAGGCGCACCCAAGTCACGACGCGCGGTGGTGCGTGCGTTGCCGTGACAGCCACGTCGAACGTGTCGCCGTTGCGGAGCTGGCCGCGCACGCGTTCCTCGTCGAGCACGTACTCGGCGCCGTCGCCGTGCATGCCGCGCACTGTGAAGGCCGCGGGAGTCCACGTGCAGAGGAGGTTGCCGACTACCTCGGCTTCGGGTAAGTCGAGGATCGTGTGATACTCGACGTAGAACTCGACGCGCTCAGGGAACGTCGGTAGCGGCTCCGGCGTGTCGTCCGCCGGCGGCAGGTCCATGGCCACGGGGCCCCGGGGCACTCGGCGGTCCTGAGTCGTGATCTTGTCCAGCATCGTTTGCAGCTACTCGTTGGGCTCAGTGGACGACGTTGCAGGCGAGTCGGATACCTTGGCGATGTCTTCGTCGTCCGAGACGCCGCTGCCGCTGGCGTCGGAGCTGGAGCTGGCGGCCACTGGCGGCGGCGCGTGCTTGCGGGTCGGAGGCCGCGTCGGCTTCTTCGACCGGGTCTTTTTGCGCGCGTGGAGCCACGGGTGGTGCGAGAGGGCGTGGCACGGAAGCCGCTCGGCCGGCTCCTACGAGGGGCCAGTCACCTCTGTGCCTCGAACAAGGGGCTACGAGACGCAGGAGCGAGCGCACGAAGTCTTGGGCTGTCGCCGACACGCCCGACTGAAAGGATAGCGCCGACGTCTGCGCGCTGATGTTTCGCAATGTGTCGCTGGGAACGCTGAGGGCGGCGGGTTTCGGGTCGTCCTACCTGACGGAGTCACCCTGGAACGGCGCATGACCGCACACGAGGGTGAAGACGATGCAGCCGATGGACCAGAGGTCGGCGGCGTATGAGTAGGCCTTGCCCAGGAGCACCTCGGGCGCGATGAAGTTCGGTGTGCCACAGATCGTCGATGGCGGCGCGTCGTGGGTCACATTCGTTGCGAGGCCGAAGTCGGCGATTTTAAGCACACCATCAGCGTCCACAAGCAGGTTCGAAAGCTTGAGATCACGGTGGATGACATGGGCTCGATGGAGATAGTCGACGCCTGCGATGAGCTGTCGTACGTAGTACTTTGCGTCATCCTCGGCGATGGCCCTTGGAATGCCTCAGAGACGAAGTGGTGCGTAAACTCACCGTTTACCCTTAACGAGTGCCTGCAAGGAGCCGTGGGCGCAGGGCTCGAGCACGATGAAGACATTGCGAGTGTCTTGAAAGACGTCGAGTACCTTGAGTACGTTCGGGTGGTCCAGGCTGCGCTGGATCGCAAGCTCTTGCATTTCCTCCGACTGCGCCTGCGACTTGCTCTGCGTCCGCAGCTGCGCGTGCTGCAGCTTGTCCACGACCTTGATTGCCACGAACTTCTCGTCACGGAGGCGCTGCGCCCAGTACACCTGTGCCGAGGACCCAGTTCCCAAGAGGTCCCCGAGCTCGTACTCCTCGAGCATCCCGCCGGCCATCAGGTCGTCGTATTTAACTTGTTTGTTTAAAGTGAGATTTCGCGCGTTAAACTGAATGGATCATGTCTAACTGAATAACAAAATTGAGAAATTGTTATATCAAAATTTAAGGTTTTAACTAGATACTCTCCAAGTTGATACCAACTTTTGGAAATTAAGCCAAACCTCCAGCATTCGATACTACGGAAGTGTGTGGTTCAAACAAAGATCCAGCATGGGCCGACGCAGCTTCAGTCGGAGCCCAAGCCGTGGACGCGGCCGCGGTATTCGCCGAAGCTTCAGTCGTGATCGCTTCAAGCGCGGACGTGGCCGCAGCTACAGCCGTAGTGTGAGCCGCAGCCGCAGTGACAGCCGAAGCAGCCGCTCGAGTTACAGCTCCCGGTCGAGCTCAGGGTCGCGCTCGCGCTCGCGTGGGCGCAGCCGCAGCCGCAGCAACGAATCGAAGAAAGACAGCAAGAGTCGAAGCCCAAGTCCTGATGACGGGGCTTCCCTCCACGTTGCCAATTTGACGCGGTAGCACCTTCTATTAGCTATAATCTCTCACACGGCACTAGCAACGTCAACTCGGACCACTTGTCAGAAATCTTTGGCAAGTTTGGCGCCGTTGACAGCGTCAACATCGAGACGGACAAGGTTTCGCGGTTGTCCAAGGGGTTTGCATACATCCAATTTGCCAAACGCGCAGATGCAGAGACCGCCCAGTTGCACATGGACGAAGGCCAGATTGACGGCAACAAAATCAAGGTCAACTTCGTGCTCGTTCAACGCAAGTCAAAGCGCAGCCCGTCGCGTTCACCAAGCCGCAAGTCAACTGACCGCCGCCGTCGCCCCTCGCCCTTCCGCCGGCGGTACGCACAACCCAGTTCAACAGCAATCCCTTGACTGCAACGTCGTAGGTCCCCCATGCCGCGTCGCGCGGCCTCGCCTTTCCGACGAAGGTATTAGGGGTATGCTTTCCTCATCTCACAGAGTGATAGAAGCCGCTCGCCACCGAATGGCGGTCGCCGTGGCGCCTCGCCCTTTCGCAGACGGTACCCGAGCTCCGTGGCGATCGTGTCTGGACTTAAGCCCTTGTAGAAGCCCACCCCGCAACAACCCACGGTTCCAGAACGATCGGCGCCCTCGCCACGCTTCACCTTTCGTCCCCCGCGGACGGCGTGGGTCGCGGTCGCGGTCGCGGTCGCCCCCTCGTCGGCGCAGCCGAAGCCGTAGCCGCTCGCCACGGTTCGCTCAATGCTGTTTTTGCGCATACAAATCGTATGTCCTAGATACCGAAAGCGATCGCGTTCCCGCAGCTTCAGCAGCCGCAGTCGTAGCCGCAGTCGCAAGCGCGGTCGCAGTCGCAGTCGCAGTCGCTCGTCGAGCCGTTCGTCGAGCCGTGGCCGGTCGCCCAAGTAGCCAGCCTCTTAACAAGAATCGACGCGAATGTATATCTCTGCATGTTGTTTGGGAGCCAATTTGGGTCTATTTCGTCACCCATGACGCGGGTGTTACTCGCCCTCGATCTCTTCATGCGTCAGTCAGCTTACCGGCCCCCTTTGCCGCCCCATTGCCATGGGCGACCCCCGCGGACGCCCACGCCGCCGTCGGCCGTCGCTCCTCGTCTTTTCCGTGCGATCGCCGACTTCGCTGCTGTTTTTTTCGACCCGTTGGGAGGACCAGGGCCGGCTGTTTTTTATAAAAAGCACGCGTGCCGATACAAACTTGCCATGTCAATTAAAACGATGAATAAAAAGGGTGATTGGCATAGGACGAATCGAACACGTAAAGGCTGACCATATTTTTGGATCCGGCGAGCAAAGCATGCCGACTGGGGTGACGACGCCGACGACCGCCGCTAAGGGCGACAACAACTCCAAGGCGGCCCTAAGCATCGAGACTGCGCCGTTGGACGACGACATGGTGGCCGACTTTGTACTGGAGCACAGCCTCTCGCCTTCGGACGTAAGCCTTGGTCCGATCATCGGCCATGGTGCTTTCTCCACAGTATACTCAGCAACGTACGAGGGCCGTGCCGTGGCGCTCAAGCGTCAAACTAAGGACGCACATATCCTGCGGGAACTCGCAATCTTGCAGCAGATCGACCACCCCCACTTACTAAAGTACATCGGCAGCTGCGAGTATGAGCACATGGGCACGAAGGAGGTGTGGATCCTGTCCGAGTTCTACAAGGGCGGCGACGTGAGTAAGTTATTGAAGAAGAAGAAGAAGCCGTTGTCGTGGCTCCAGACTGTGCAGATTGCCCTTGACGCCGCCGAGGCACTGCAGTACCTGCATGAACGCAACATTATCCACCGCGATGTCAAGTCGGCCAACATCCTTGTACTCGTCGCTACGTGGCTCTCGAACTCACGGGGATGTAGCTGGACGCGAATTTGCGCTGCCGCCTCTGCGACTTTGGCTTTGCGCGCAAGGCCGTGCACCACCACGATGCTCCCGATGGCTACTCGTCCGACGAGGGTACGTCGGGCCGCATGCGCCGGAAAATGTCGCTCTGCGGGACGGACGCGTACATGTCCCCGGTACTCGCCACGGAGCCTGAAGGTGATGTTCATGAGCTCGCAGGAAATGTATTTCAACGAGGATTACAACGACCGCGCCGACATCTACAGCTTCGGCGTCGTCCTCATCGAGCTTCTCTGTCGGCGCGAGGTACGGCGGTCGCCGCTTCGCTGCCTCACCCGGCCGTAGGTCAACAAGGACGACTTCCTCATGCGCGTGCCAGCCAAGAACTTTGTGATCGACGCCGACGAGTTCCACGCCGCTGTGCCGGCCGACTGCCCACCGTCGCTCGTGCTTCTGGCCGACAACTGCACGTCGTTCGAGCCCGACGGGCGGCCGAGCAGCCACGAGGTGGCGGCGCCCAAAGGCAGCGCCTGATAGCCGCGTAGGTCGTCGAGTGGCTCGAAGACCTCAAGAAGGACCTGCTCGAGGCCAAGGAGGCCACGCCCGAGGCTGACCCGCTCGAAGACGAAGTGCGCGCGACGCTGGAGGAGACGCGGCTGTCCGTGGTCACACACGACGACGCGCTGCACGAGACCGAGCCGCCGGCGTACGAGGGCGCGCTGCTCATGCGCAACTGCGTGGGGCGCTGGCGGCAGCGCTACGTGGTCGTGCGCAACTCGGAGCTCTCGGTCTTTAAGTCACAGGCCGCATATGAGCACGTCGCGGCGCTTGAGGCCGAGGGCCACACCAAGATCAAGGCTCGACCAACGCCCGTGCCGCTGGCCGAGTGCCAGCTCTTCCAGGTAACTCCCCACGTCAAAGACTTTTCCGTCTTCGGGCTGCGCCTCGCGATTCCGGCATTCATGCGTCGCTTGAAGAAAAAAGGCCGTCGGTGGACGCTCCACAGCAAGACCCTCCAGAACAAGTGGGCGTTCCAGGCCGCTTCGACGCAAGAGATGCAGCTGTGGGTCGCACTCTTTGTACGCGCCATCAAGGTGGCCGCGGCCCAGCCGACGCCGGCCGCCGTGGCCCTCGAGACCATCGACACAACCGACGAGATTTACGTGTGGCTGCGCGCGCTGGGGTTGCATCAGTACTTCACCACCTTTAAGGCCAAGGGCTTTGCATCGCTCGATTTCATCCGTGAGGTACGCCGCCTATGCCCCATCGTTGCCTTACGCCGGCGCACAGACGGGCCTCGGCGAAGACGACTTTAACTTTCTTGGCATCGACAGCGACAAGGAGCGGGCCGCGCTCTCGCACGCCGCCCTGGTGCTCCGCGGCGAAGCCTGAGATGTGTGTATGTGTGTAGACCTCCTGTGGCAACTGTCAATAGCTTATTGTGTTATCCACGCGTCCCCAAACCGCCCGACGGTGCAGGCGCTTGCATAGCCCGTCGTCGCCGGTTCGCAGAAACGCAGCCGCCCGAGGAGGTCGTGGCGGCGCAGCACGAGCTCGCGGGCGAGGCGACGCTTGAAGCCCGGCAGCCGCGTCGCGTGGCCGTGGAGGACGACGGCCGAGAGCAGCTCCAGATGGACGGTGGGACTGCAGCGGTCAAGAACGGCAAGGAGTGCTTCGGGCAGGCTCACTCCTAGCGCAGGGTCAGAAGCGCCGGGCAGCGGACCCCACCATCGTCACCGACCGGCTGGAAGAGAAGCTCTGGGCCCTCGAAGAGCGCGCGCTGTGAGGGCAGCCGCAGCGAGGCGCCCTGCCACTCGACGAGGCATTCAACGGTCCTATGCGTTGTGAGCGCAGGGACCGCAACGCGCGTGTACGGCATCGCCCGCTCGCGGTCGGCGTCATAGGCTACGAAACTGCGCGTGGCCTAGTGCGGCGTGAGACCGGCGGGCATGGGGGTGTACCGCGAGGTGCTGAGCGAAGTCGAACTGCGCTTCTTCATCGGGTAGCGAGGTGAAGGCGCCGTCGACTCGAAGGAAGTGCCATGTGCCTTCGACGAGACGGTCGTCACCACCGGGCACGCGCACAACCGCGTGGGCCACCTGCCGCCACATCGCATTCCTTCGCCAACAGCAAGAAAACGTACGGTGCAGTCGTCGTAGATGGGCACGATCGTCGTCGCGTACGGCCCCACGTCGACGACGACGCCACTGCGGTGGCCGGTCGCCCGCAGCAGCACTTCGGCGGTAGTTGCTGCGAGCACGGCAGGCACACGCAGCTCCTGGAAGAGCAGCTGGAGCACCCGTTCGCGGTCGCGCGGGGTCCAGCACGGAGGGTGGGCCAGAACAACCTACCGCGATCAGATTCACGTGTCCCGATGCGGCACTGTACCTTGACCGCATGGCTGGCAACGCTAAGGCGGCGAAAGATCGTGCGAAAGCAGCGTCGCAACTGCGCCGACCGATCTAAGAATGCCGGTTGATACCGCGCGCCAACCAAGGAAGCAATTGCCGGTGCCTGCGCGAGATGAGCATCGGCGGCTTCTGAGCTGCGTACCTCCAAGACGACGCTTGGCGGCGCCAAGTTGTCTTCTGCGTCGAGAAGAACTCCGGCGTGGAATAGCACCGGGTTCTCCATGTAGAGCACGACTGTGTCGGCGGTGACGGGGGCAGGCGGCGTGTACTGGGGGTCATTGAGCAGGCGCTGGGATAGGCAGGCGCGGATCCAGGCCAGCGCCGTATCGTCGCTCGTCGTGGCCGCGGTCATGCAGTCGGCCAGAGCGTTGCGCCCGAGGTGCAGCTCGTGAAGGAAGCAGGTGGCCACGGTGTCGTAGACGCCTTCGCGCAGACGGTCGAGGCGCGCCGTCGTCGCAGCTAGCAGCACCTCGAGGGCCCGTACTTGGGCAGCGTGCACGTCGGTGCGGGCAATAGCCACGGCTGCGGCGCCCCGTAACTCATTCGTGACGGTGTCAAGCGACGCCAAGATCTGCGCCTCCGCGGTCGTTTCGACATCGACCGCGGAGGCGCTCTTATCCACGGCATGCGAAGGCGAGGGGGGAGAGCAGTGCGCTTCTGGGCCGTCTGAGGGGTCGTCCACGTCGACGGTGGCGGGAGTCGAGGGACGCGCCCGCCGCACAGGTATTCGCGAGTTCGCTTGCTGTGCCACGATGTGCTCGGCCTCCGGCTTCTTCGGGCGGCCAGGCGACTGGCGCGACGCGAATAGCATCCCATCTTCGGTTATGCTAAGCGACCGCAGCTTGAGCCGGTCGGGCGTCCTCGCGTCGGCCGGCTGCCGGACCGCGCCTTCCATGCGTCGATTTATTTTTAGCAACTTAGAAATGACATGAAGCTTAGCCAGCGCTCCAAGCGGACGAGGACAGCCGCGGTCCGCTCTGCGACTAGCCGATGGAGAGCTCATTCCACTTGGTAGGTGCGGTTCGGACAAGACCTCCCGACGCAGATCCCGATCCGCATCGAGCGGCGCAAGGTGGCGGTGCAACCGCAAATAGAGTCCCGACCGTCCCCGGAGCCCGAAGTGGATGTCACCCAGCTTTCCCAGTCCATCGAGGTCGTGACGATGGAGCTCGAGTTTGCCGCCACCATGGTGGCAGCATCCAACGACCGACACACGAGCGAAATGGCGTCGCTGACCGCACTTTTGGCGGCGCGCGATACCACGATTGCGCATCACGCTGATCTGCTTCAGCTGGTTGTGGCGGCGGCAACGAGCCAGAACGTGAGGTTCGACGCCCCATTGATCCGCAACCTCGCCGCAGTCGTGGACGTTGCTCAACTGCAAGAAAGCAACGAGCGAGCGCTTATGGGCGCGCACGATCGGACCCCGCGGCCTTCAACGCGTGCGCTAGTAGACACAGCTACGTCGTGCGAAGAGGGGGCGACCCACGATCAGTTTCGCTTGACCGTCGTCGAGGCCACCGGAGTCAGCTGTGTCGATCAGCCTGCACCAGAGGTGACGGATGAGCGCCCTGAAGTCGGCACCATTAGCGACGACGAATTCGCCGATTGCTCTGCCTCCCCACCGCAACTCATTCACCGTACGGTGCCCGAGGCGGTGGAAGCAGCGACGACACTCAGTCCCTGGATCGTTCTTGCTGCGCCGTTCCGACGCTTGTCGACTACGTGCCGCGCGACCACAAGCAGGCCCCCGCCTCCACCGGCGCTCACGATCAAGTCCCGTACCTTGCCCCGCCTCCAGCTCTCCTCCATCCACCGCGCCAAGCTCGTCATCCCCAAAGGGGACTAGTCATCGAAACGGTATCTTGCGCGCCAGGTGCATCGTTCGAGTCCCACCGTTTGGCGTCTACGAAAGAATCATCGTCTTGTGTCCATTCGCGCTTAGAACAACGAGAGTGCATGGTGTCGCGACGATGCAGCACCGTCGTCGCCAGTGTTTCAGGCAGATGCCATGCGACGGCGCTGTTCCGCCTTGCATAATCAATAGTTCAAACGGCCCACTCTTCCGCCCGAGACTTCATACGAGCGCACAGGAGGCTCCGAGAGCGCGCGAGGGGACTGGTCGACGTCCAAGACGTTGAAGCCTCGTGAGCGGCGCGACTGTTCGACGCCGTCGTCCTCGCGGCTGCCCAAGATTGTCCTCCGTGATGTTCGATAAACCTCTTGGAACCGATACCCTGGAAAGAGCGATGCGGTGTATTCGATGTGGGAGGGAAATCGAGTTTAAGGAGCGGCGGTGAGTGGCTGCCGTTGGCGACGCTGTAGTGACTGCGTAATTTTCCCTACGAAGCTTAGCATCATGATCCGCAAGACTGTCCAGCGTGCCATGAGCACGGCCGCGGCTTCCTCGGAGGCGACCATCGACGGCTTCGCCAAGATGCACGCGCCGAAGCTCTCGCTCTTCGGCCTGCACGCCAAGTACGCCAATGCGTTGTACTCGGTTGCCTCGAAGCAGAACGTGCTCGAGGCCGTCGAGGGTGAGCTCAAGACGATCAACGACCAGATCGCCTCGAACGCCACCTTTGAGGAATTCCTTAAGGACCCCACGATTGCTCGTAGCGAGAAGAAGCACGACATCAGCAAGGTCATGGACGCTGCCAAGTTCTCCAAGCCCGTCGCTGGTCTGTTCACGGTCCTTGCTGAGAACGGCCGTCTTGGTGACGCCAAGCACGTTATTGCCGCCTACAACCGCCTCATGCGCGCTCACCGCGGTGAGGTGCAGGCCAAGATCACGTCGGCTGACCCCTTGACCAAGGAGCAGCTTGCGCAGGTCCAGACTGCCCTTAAGGCTCGTATCCAGAAGGGTGAGACCCTCCTCCTTGAGACTGTTGTCGATCCCACGATCCTTGGCGGCCTCAAGGTCCAGATCGCCGACCTCTTCATTGACCTTTCGCTCGCCACCAAGATCGAAAAGATTCACATGATCCTCTCCTCCCGTCAATAAATGTCCTGGCGCTAGCTCTGCTCTAAGGTGAACACGGCGTATATTTGATCGTATTCATCATCTTATCTACTTGCGCTTGATGGCGGCCATAAGATCTTCCTCGTCGGAGCTGCTCCCATCGTCGCTTGTTGGCTTGGGCGCCGCGGCAGCAGTCTTGTCGAATTCGCTCTGTACGTGCATGACGACTTCCTCCTCTTCGTCGCTGTCGCTGTTCATCGCAGCGTCCGCCATAGGCGCAGCCGGGGCAGGCTTGGACACTTGGACCGTCTGCGTCAGCTGGTGAAAGTGCTCGCGCGCTGCCTGCGTGATGGCGAGGCCTTCTACGCAGTCACATCGAATGGTTGTCGCGTCGCATTCAACTCACCCGCCGAAGACTCGAGCGACGCCATGAGTTCCCGCGTCGCTGCCTTCTTGGCTGCGAGGTCGTCGTTGCGCAGCGGAATGGGCGCGTGCAACGTGGCGAAGTCCACAACCTCTTCCATGGCCTTGTCCAGGCCCGAGACGTCGAGCGGCACCGCTTTCTGCCGTAGCCGTAAGCCCAGCAACTACAATCATGTGTACCTGGGTCGAGAGCGCCTCCACCGACTTGTCCTGGAACTCCTTGCCGCGCAGCCGGGCGCGGCGTTGCTCGATGGCGTCGCGGTCGGCCGTTTCGGTCGCTTCCTTGAGTGTCTCCGTCAACGCCTCTGCCTGGTCAAGAGGCGTGAGAAGGGTCGCCAAGGACAAGGCACCTTGGCAGCGGCGATGTTGGCGCAGCGCAGCACGACGTCCGTCGAGATGGAGACGCCGCCGATTTTGTGCACGGCGCAGAGCTCCCGGAAGGAGTTGAAGGTGTACGTGATGGCGCCTGCGCATGCGTGAGATCGCGACTGGCGGCGAGCGTACCGTCCACGATCTTTTCCTCGCGGTCCGTCGGGTCTAGCAGCACGACGGGATCGTCTTGGTCGTTCTACGTGAGCGAACTGACGCGTGAGCACGCAGGACGGACCCGAATGTCTTACAGCGTCGAGCTGCACAAAGCTGAAGGAGATCGATACAGGAATGTGGTGCAGGCTCAGCGGGATCATTGCGCTGTCTGGGTCGTCTACGAGCGTAGTCGTAACCAAGCCGAAGGGCCTCATGTTGCAACGCACTCAATGCTTCGGGGCGGCGGAAATGCATGAGTGCTGCGATGGATGCAATGGACACCGCATCGACGAGGTTGCCTCCATGGTCGAGGACGTGGATCGTGCACTTGATGGCCCAGACGCTCTCCCCGGCGACAATCGCAAGTGCCTCAGTATCCTATACGCGTGTGAGCCATGTGCACGATGAGCGCGTGGGGGCTTACGAGAGCCTTGCAGTCGCGAATCGAGCGCTCCACAATGCGTGAAAGCTCCGCTGCCCAAGCTTTGTGTGCCTGCTTGTGCTCAAAGATAGCAGCACCCATGGGAGACAGCTCTACGCTGAACTGGAGAAAGCCCTCGGTCGGTCGGTCCGGAAATGGCGCGACCACTTCGCCCGAGACGACCGCAAGCACGCGCGTGCGACCAAGCTGAAGTTCGCACTCGCTCTGCGGCTCGTTCAAGCTGCGGCGCAGAGAAAGGTTCATTCGGCGGAACTCGAGGAGGCCACGGCCATCGGCGCGCTGCACACCGCTGTCGTCGTTGCCCCGGCGGTTCTTCAAGGACGCGACAAGGAAGTCGCGCTCGTTGCTGCTGAGCATCATCTTGGCCTGGCACTAAGATTTTTAATTGGATGGTCGTTGGGTGTTCGGATAACGCTGATTGATCCGGTTACGACGTCGCCGCAGCGGCGGACGGACGGTCCGTGGACGCGATGTGCAGGAGCCGCCGCCGCTGTATCGGGGCTACGCACGGCGGCAAGCGCCCCTCGCTCGCCTCCCGATGCAGAGACACGCGGTGGCTCATCACTCAGATTTTTCCGCCCTCCGTGCTAATGCCGCATCGCCTTGGTCAATGAATCAAGCTCCACTGCTACTGTTTTCGCCTGCCTCCGAGCGAATAGATGCCCAAGGCACACCAAGGTCTCTGCAAGCAGCAGCCCAACGCGCGTGCTCGATCACAGCATCGCTGGCGTCGGGCGACACTCGGCCCCAGAGGAGAGGGGCTGAACTGCGCGACAGGAATTGCGTCGTTCGCTGCATTGGATTGGCGGAAGGCGTTTCTTTTTGGCCAATGGTGGAGCGCTAGTTGGTCACTTGCGCCTTCGATATCTTTTTGGACGATGGACGAAGCCGACAACCTCATAGCGCAGACGCTAGTGCAAAGCGGGTATGCGAGGAAGGCTTTCCGTGGCAACTCATACGATGAACCAGATGGACCAAGGATGTATGTCGCCCTGCGGCAATGACGGGGGAAGACCTTGTCCCGCTCGTTGCGTGGGCTCTCGGCCGGATCTCTGGCTCTGGGGATTCGTCAGAGGCGTTCCCCAAGGGCGTCGCGCAGCGCCATCGCTTGGCTGCAGCACTCGCCGAGCAAATTAAAGTGAGCTATACGACCAAGCTAAAGCTTATCTATCCTAGAGCCACGGGTACGCTGGCGAGTGTGGCTATAACCACTTGCTATACCCAACCGAGTATGATACCCGACAGTTGCTGCTTTGGCTCGTGCAAAAGCTTCCGAAAGTCGACCGCGATGATGCCGATGATGAATCCCCGGAAATGCATCTGCGCAAGTCGCTTACCCACGCCCTCGGGCGATGGATGGAAGCCACTGCGTCACAGGTTAGTATCTCGGGTGGCAATGCCATTGCTACATGCACCAGGGTATGCCTCAACCCATGCCTCGTGCCTGCCCGCTGCCCAATTTCTTTGCTGCAAACGCTAGTGCCGGTCACTTTGATTAGGTTGCAACCCATCTCAATATCATTTAGAGCGCAAAGCGTACATCGCAGACAAGCAGCCGTTCGCGACGGACCCAAAGTTGCTCTCGCAGCACAAGCAGCTCTCGTTCCTGGAACTTAACTCTTCATTACGCACTCCCGGCGAGCTTTCTTCCCACTCCCTTATGCAGGAAGCCTCCCTTGTGTGTTCCCAGCTGCCTCATTCGTCTCTCAGCGCCCCTAGGTCTCCGAGGACGTGGCGACCGCCTTCAAAAAGCTTTCCATGGCACCGCCAGCCACCGCCGCAGCACTACCGCCCATGGACACTTGGCCGGCCCCCTTGGTGAACTCCGGAAGGTCACTTCATGTGCCAATGCTGCCCGTGACGACTGATGTCCCGTCATGTGGCGCTGCGCCGAGTGCCGCGAGTGGCATCGCGCCGCCGCGCTCACGCGAAGATGAGCTCGAGAGCCTGGTGCGACGCTTGCGGCCTTGGTGCTTTTTTTCATGCCGCAGACGTAGATGGAGCAGGTCCGGGTGCTCCAGGCTGAGTATGCGATCAATGTGTCGCGCGCCGACGCACTGGAGCTGCAGGTGGCTGAGGCGTCGTCACTAAACTCCGCGGTGCGCTGCCGAGTGCCTCCATGGGCTAACGTGCGCAGCTGGAGGCCGACCGCGCCGTGTTGGCGCAGGAGCTCCACGTGCTCGAAGCCGACGTGGCCATTCGCCAGCAGACGCTCGACATGGTGACGGACGCGGCAGCCAACATGGTCAAGCTCCAG
>JNBR01000124.1:77420-134426 GCA_002081595.1 Achlya hypogyna | reverse complement strand
CTGCCCAAAGCCAAGACAAGTCTCCCAGGCAAAGCCTCCTCGTGGAGCATCAGCCTGTCCTTCTCCCACGCGCCCGACTTGCCGGTGGTGACCCCGTCGCAGCTACTGCGGCAAGGGCTCCAGCACGTACGCTCGGCTGGCGTAGGCGCGCTCACCGCCGGCGCAGGTGCTGCCGCTGTGTCAGAGCGAGCAGGCTTTTGTGCGCGGAATGTTCTTCCAGCACGAGGCTGGGCGCAAAGCCAAGTCGGAGCCACCGGAGCTCACAAGCATGATGGAGGCGCTCTTCGAGAAGTTGGCGATTCGGATCCGCGGCGACTCTCAGCGCGTAGGTTTCTCAAGCGCCTCGTGGACTTTGCCGAGGCCGGCGTGCACGTCAACGTGATGGAGGCGCTGGGCATGGTGGTGGTCGCGCAGCAGCAGCTGGCCGCACTCGAGACCAAGTCCGACTTCGTCACCAATGTGCTGCTCAGCTTTCAGCTCCACCTGAAGCGTGTCTTCTCCAAGTACATCGAGGACCAGGTGGGCGGCGCCCGGGGCGGTGGCAGCGACGGTGACGCAGGAGGCGTGGCTGGCCAACATGCACCCGGACACACGGCTGGTTGGCGTGCTGAGGCCTGTGCAGAAGATGATGGTCGGAGCGCTGGGCGGCTCGTCGTCACAGCACGTAGGGCCTTATCGGGCGGCTCGAGAGCGCGGGCGGTGGCAGCCACGACGAAGCGCTCCTGGCTCCCATCTACGAGCGGCTCGTGTCGGGGCTCTTCGCCTGGCTTGAGAAGGCGGCGGCTACCAAACCCAAGTACAGCCACCTCGTCCGCCTCGGTAGGACTCGGGAAGCGATTCGCTCGACGACCGCGCGTAGAGAACTACCATTACATGCACGACCAGCTCACAGCGCTCAGTCTCCATGGGGGTCACTCGGCCGTCGTGCTCACGTCCACGGAAGTCGTCTTTGCGGAGTACAGCAAGAACCTTAACGCGTACGCGGAATGGCTGTGGCGCTGCGAGGCAGAAAAGTTCATTGTACGTGCGCCAACCACCAGAGGCCGCTCCAGCGACGGCGCAGGCCGCGTTCGAGGCGATCGAGAAGCTGCTGGAGACTGTCCCCGAGCAGGAGGTCCAGTTTCACGTCTCCAAACATGACGTGCGCAAAGCCATGGACGTCAACACCCAGCATGTACGCTCCATCTCGACGCAATGCCAGCAACATGGGCGCTAGCTGGACAAGGCCATCAAACACATAGGCGACCGCCTCAAGAAGCACTTGAGCCACAGCCCTGCCATGATCGGCGTCGTTGCCCAAAGTCTCCAGGTATCCTCTCTCGTGGCTAGCCGCAAACAGACGTCTCGCGCAGGCACTAGTACTCACCCAACGCGAACACTTTGCCACGATCGCCATGGCCTGCTACGGAATGGAGCTCGAGCCGACCGCCGCCCGCTTGACGGCGCTTCTCGCCAAGCTCCAGCAGTAAGCGTATCCGGAGATATCCGTAACACGACATGATTGGCCAAAAGCCGGAGGTTTCTGTCCAATGGCATCGGCGCAACTGTGGCCACCAATCGTTCGCCGATGGAGCGTCGGTGGCTGCCACTTGAAATTTCGTCCGTCCCCGCACCAGCGAACTTTCTACCATGGCTGCTGCCCGCCCCGTTGTCTCCGTGCTCTCGGTCGCCGAGGACGCCACCAAGGTCGTCTCGCAGATCGCCCTCCCCGCCGTCCTCACGGCGCCCATCCGCCCCGACGTTGTCACGTTCGTGCACACCAACATGAACAAGAACAACCGCCAGGCGTACGCCGTCTCGCGCAAGGCTGGCCACCAGCACTCGGCTGAGTCGTGGGGCACGGGCCGCGCTGTCGCGCGTATCCCCCGTATTTCGGGCGGTGGTACCCAGCGTGCCGGCCAGGGTGCCTTCGGTAACATGTGTCGTTCGGGTCGCATGTTCGCCCCCACGCGCATCTGGCGCAAGTGGCACCGCAAGATCAACGTGAACCAGCGCCGCTTCGCCGTGGCGTCGGCTCTCGCTGCTTCGGCCGTGCCCTCGCTTGTCCTTGCCCGCGGTCACCGCATCGAGCAGGTCTCGGAGATCCCGCTCGTCCTCGACGACTCGGTCGAGTCGACCCAGAAGACGTCCGCCGCTGTCAAGATCCTCGCCAAGATCGGTGCCGCCGCCGATGTTGAGAAGGTCAAGGACTCGAAGAAGATCCGCACTGGCCGTGGCAAGAGCCGCAACCGCCGCTACTCGCTCAAGAAGGGCCCCCTCTTCGTGTACGCCCACGCCAACGGCATCGAGAAGGCTTTCCGCAACATCCCCGGTGTTGAGCTCGTCCCCGTCGAGCGCCTCAACCTCCTCAGCCTCGCGCCCGGTGGCCACGTCGGTCGCTTCATCGTCTGGACCAAGTCGGCCTTCGAGCAGCTCGACACGATCTACGGCACGTACACCAAGAAGTCGGCCGTCAAGTCGAACTACACGCTCCCCCGCCACGTCATGACGAACGCCAACCTTGGCCGTCTGATCAACTCGGATGAGATCCAGTCGGTTGTCCGCGCCGGTATCTACAAGAACACCCGCCGCGCGCACAAGAAGAACCCTCTTAAGAACCTCGGCGCCATGGTCAAGCTCAACCCCTACACGCTTGTCGCCCGCCGTGCCGAGCTCCGCGCTGAGGCCCTCCGCAAGGAGAAGAAGGGTGCCATTGTCGCCGCCAAGCGCCAGATCAAGACCACCAAGAACGACCCCAAGCGCAAGGCTCAGTCGAAGGCCCTCTTCGCCAAGAACGCCTCGGACTAAGTCGTTGGCGGTTCCGCAGCAGCTATCTAGCAGTGTACTCGGCATTGTCCGGGCTTCCCTCAACATGCTTTGTTCATTGCTTTAACTTGTTTCTCCATCGCTGAGTCTCCAGCGACCTCTATAGATGATCCAGACGCGGTTTCAAATCTGGATTCTGGTTGGAAAGCGTTCGGAACATGTGGATTTTTCACGTCTGGTGACACCGTTTGATATGGTGAGAAATGTTTTTCACGTGAAACGGTGGCGATCTGAAAATTTGGTCGTCCCGCGGGATGCCGGACGGATTGTTCTATTTCGACGGGCGTCGCTGCATGGACCGCCTCCTTCTCGGTCGGTACGCGGAAGACGTCGAGGACTGGTCCAGCGACTTCTCCATTGCGCTGCCACCTCCGCCACGGCCTGGTGTGCGTGACGATGGGGACGACGATGATGACATAGAGGATTGGGACAAAGAGCTCCTTTCATGCTCAACTCTAGATTGCGACGGATATGCCGCCCAGCGCGAGGAGAACAACTCCTTCTTCCGTTCGCTATTACCCAACCTCGACCTTCTTCCGCCGTCGCCGACTGCGCAACGGGCAGGCCTTCCCGACACGCACAAGCTGCTCGAGTGCGCACGCAGTACATTTCGAAACACCGAGTCTGCCGCTCCACTGCTAGCATTTGCCAAAGCAACACCGCTGCTCACGCTTGAGGCCGACGGATTTCCTGTCTTTTCGGAGGCGCAGCTGGAAGAATGGCTCAGTACATTCGTACAGAACAAAGAGGACGCTGCCATGGCGCAGGAGGGCCAGTTCTACGGCACAGCGGGCCCCACGGAAGAGCCGAGTGCATCTACCCGTGACACGCTGCAGGACATTGCGTGCCGGCTTTCATACTGCATTCGGCGCGGACGCCTGGAACCTGCGCGCGTGCTGCTTACCACCTTTTTCGCCCGAGTCGAGGGCGAAGCCGTCGACGATCGGGAGGCCTACATCATGGGCGGCTGGTGCATGGAAGTGGTTCAGCTAGCTATCGAGGTGCTCGTGCCCTCGACCAAGGACGGCACCCAGGCGTTCGGGGACGTTGTGCAACGCTGCCACCAGCGCTTCCCCGCATGGCGCGCCGTGTGGGGACTGCTCGAGTGCCGCTACGTGCTGCATCACTGGGCGACTGTCGATAGCTATCCATGGCAGGTGCTCCTCGAGGTGCCGCCCGATACCTTCGCCGCCGAAGGCCCCCTCGGGCTTGCCGTGCTGCGGCGGCTCTTCGCGCTCTTCGCGCTCGCGGGTGAAGAGGCGGCGAAGCCGGCGCCGGAGATGACCGTCGCACTGGACATGGGGCTTCTAAGCCTCGGCACGTCTGCCGCCGCGCTGCAGGCCGCGATTCTGTGCGACGTGCAGTCAGCCGCGGAACGCCGCAGTCCACTCTGCGACGAGCCGATACCGGCCGTCTATCGCGACGATGCCGCGGACGAGCCGCCGTCGGCAATCGCGCAGCTGTTCGAAGCGGACAGCGGCCCGCGCCTCGACCACCTTGAAGGCCTATACACGCAGCTGGCGATGCCGCATGACCTCTTTGTCAAGGCCAAGGTTGGCCACGTGCTCAGTCGCGCGCTCTTGCCGGTGCCCAGCGCATGGCCGCTCGGCGAGTCGCTCGCCGTGGAGGCGCTGCGGCTGCTGGACGTTGGGTACCCGCTGGCCTATCTCAAGGGTCCCGCGCAGCGCCAGGGGCTGCTGGGAGCCGTCGGCCGCGACTGCCTCGAGGCAACGGTGCGTTCATCGAACGACGACGGGCTAACGCTGCTGCAGGGCGCGCTATTGACACACGGCAAGAAGTACCGATTCGCCATCGCCGCATACGAGAGCGCTGCGCGGCTCTACTGCTTCCAGCACCTCAACCGGCGCGGGTACGAGAAGCTCGACCGGCTCTGCTCGGGGCTTTGTCTGCACGAGGGGGACCTCGCCCGCGCGCTGTTGTACCACGACCGCGTGCTGCAGTGGTCCAAGGAGCAAGAGAACCGTCACGAGTACGTGTACATCGTCCAGATGGTGCCTGCCGCCTGCCGCGCGCTCTCTCATGCGACGGCTAGATCAATGGCATCCTCCTGCAGCAGAGCCAGTTCCGCCTCGCGGAGCAGCGCGTCGCTGCTGCCTTTGTGGCGCTGCTGGACCCGACCGCGCCTGGCCTCCCGCCGCCCTGCATGTCGCCGCTCCCGCCGCGCTCCTTCCACTTCAAAGCCCTCGCGGACCTCGACTCGTGGCTCCTGCAGCAAATCCAGCTCCACCTATGCCTGCGGGACATCTACCGCGCCACTGGTCGGTGGCAAGAGGCTCTCCGCGTCCTCCAGCACGTGCTGGCCTTCGAGCCGCGCGTCAAGCTGCCCCGCGGTCAGCGCGCCGCCTTGACGCTGCTTGCGGCCGAGGACGCGCTCAAAACGCGTCAACTCGAGCTCTGCCTCTCGCTGCTGCGCACCGTCGAGCAGGACGCGCCAGTACCGCCGCCAGAGAAGCGCCGCTGACTTTGCGTAGGACTCGCGCCCCGCGTTCGAGACGCTGGCTTCTTTACGCTATGCCACGTGCCGCAGCCGCTGCTACTTCTTCAAGGAGCAATTCCACCGCGCGAGCTACTGGCTTGGCGTTGCCTCGGCCAAGGCCGCCACAGTGCGCGAGCAGGCCGACGTGGCACTTGCTACGGCTCGGTGTCTCTTGGCACTTCACGCGCGGACGCTGCGCGAGGCGGACGCCGGCATGGCACGCACCGCCAGTGTCCGCTGGAGCGTACCACCCGACGCGCCCGCACTGCGACTGCTGACGCCGACGGAGCAGGCGACCTTCGCCGCCTTCATGGAGCACCACGGGGCGCTCGGCTCGTACGTGGACGAGGGCTACGCCCGGGGCTTAGCGGCTGCCGAGCTTTACGCCACGCTGCACGACCGCGCGCGCGAGCTTAAGGCGCTGCTGCTGTTGCTCGATCACGAGCGCAGTCTGCTTGAGCGTGCACTGGGCGTCGTGAGCGTCACGACGGTCCTCGCGGAAACGGCGCCGCTGGGCCAACTCGAAGCGTGGGCCGCACGGGCGCTGGCGCTCGCGGCGGAGACGGCCCGGCCGCTGCCCATGGCCGCCGTGCTGGCGACGACCGCTCTTGTGCGCTGCTGGCGCCTGCAGGCGAGCCCGCTCGGGCCCTCGGCGCCGCCGCCGGATGTGACGCAATTATACGAACAGGCGGCGCGCTTGCTGCAAGGCGTGTTCCTGCGCCACGACCCAGCCGGGTGGGTTCTGCAGCTACCCTTTGCGCCCGGTGTCGTCGCCAAGCTCGAGCAGGTCGTCGGCGCACTGCTTCTCACAGGCGCGACCCTCTCGGCGCTTGGGTGGTTACCAGCACCAGATGTACTCAGCCTTGCCGAGCTTGGAGAACTCATCTGGACGCTCCACGCAACATCGTACTGGACGTCGGCCAAGGAGGTTGCTACGGACGCCGAGCTTCCGGCGCTGCCGCCGCTGCGGACAGCGCCCGCGCGACAGGCCTTTCAGCACCAGAAGCATGTCTCGCTGTCGTCGCTCTCGGAGCTCATGGCGGCGGTCTTTCGGCGGTCGCCCGAGCCGGCCGACCCGCCATTTGCGTACGTGGGCCCGCTGCCCGGGGCAGTGGCGAGCGCCGACGGGGCACGGGGGCGGTCGTACTCGGCGCCCGTGGGCCCCGAAGCCTCGCGCAGCAGCGCAGCCGACTGGGACGACGCAGACCTCGAGCTCGAGGCCGATGGAGACGACTTTTGGCGCGCGTGCTCGCAGGAGCAGCGGCGGCAGACCATGGCGCGAGCCGGCGCTGCAGCGTACGCTGCCCAGCCGCTCGACGCGCTCTGGGGGGCCTGGCATGCGCTTGCGACGAGTGACCGCAAGTACCAGGCGGGGCGTCTCTCGCCAGCAGCTTACCGCCTCGCTAACCTCCGACTCATCCACTCCTTGGCCAGAGACCCGCCGCGGACGGACGCGTCCTGCGATCCTCCGCGCTGGCCCTGGGGCGTCTTGCTGCAGGTGCGTTGCTCCGGCGGGGCGCGGGCTCTCACAGGCGCAGACGCTGACGCACACGGTCGCGATTGTGCAACCGCTGGACGCACCGGCGCAAGTGTCGCGCTTCAAGAGCGCCGCCGTGCACGACTGGCGCGCGGCCGTGGCCCGATTGCCGCTCAATCCGTGGCTGCCGACCGCGGACATCAGCCGCGTGCTCGGACTGCTGGGCGCCAAGGTGCCGGAGCCTCTTGACGTCGCTCACACAACGTAGGCGCTGGTGCAGGTGCTCGCATCGCTGCTGTTGGAGGTGCCGCTGGTGGTCGTGGGCCAAAGCCCTGCGGCGGTGCAGGAGGTTGTGTACATCCTGCTGGCGCTGCTTCGGCCATTCCAGTGGCACTACCTCGTGTTACCGTTTGCGTCCATGGGTTCGCTCGTGTCTGTGGTGGAGCTCCTGCACCTGTACACGCGACACAAGTCGCCGTCGACGTCCGAGCCGCCGTTCGTCGTTGGCCTCGGCATCGACGCGTGGGCCGAGTGCACGTACCAGCTCGCAGGCGGCAAGGCGTGCGCCGCTTGCATTGGCGTGCTGCATGTGGACGCCGGCACCTTCCAAAAAGCCGCCAACCCAGCGTACGCGGTGCCGCTGCCCGCCAAGCTGCGCCGAATGGTGGTAGACGCCGCAGCTGCCGAGCACGCAACGTCAGCAACGGTGGCAAACGCCATCGACCGTGTCTACGACGTGCTGTTGCGCACGTGCCAAAAGACGCGCGACTTCAAGCAGTGGTTTCGGCTCGAGAGCCTCGAGTTTGTGAAGCGCTTCGAGCAAACGTGGACATACCAGTCGCATGTGAAGCAGGGTGCGGACGCGGTGTAGAGGACAAGCGAAACGTAACTCTTTGGTGTTAACTTAACGAGGGATTTACATGGTGAGCTCCATGATGGCGTTGACGATGTCGTTGTCGTTGGACTTGAGGGCGGCGACGGCCTTGGCGCGCGAGACACCCGACTGCGACATGACGAGCTGGATGTCCTTGGCATCGACGCCGGTCTCATCGACCTCGGCATCCTCCTCCTCGACGGCGGCCTCGACCTCAGCCTTGGCCTCGACAGCGGGGGCGGCCGTCTGCTGGGCGAACTGCTGGGCCTGGGCGTTGAGGTCCTCGATCTTGGCCTCGCCGAAGATGACGTAGGTCTCCGAGGCCGAGCTCTTGAAGACGTCCGGCTTGGAGATGACGAAGAGCGTCGTCTTGGACTTCTTGATCGTGGCGCGGATGATGCCAGGGATCTGCTTCATGCCGAGCTTCTGCATGGCCTTGCGCGACTTCTTCTCGGCCTTGTTGGTGATCGAGTCGTCCTCGTGGTGGTCGTGGTCATGCTCGTGGTCATGCTCGTGGTCGTGGTCGTGCGAGTGATCGTGGTCAGCCATGTCTTCCGAAAGGGTTCGTTCGTCGAATGCCTCGCACACGGCGCCCCGAGCCAGAAAGTACCAGTCAAATCCACGCCCAATCAGCGCCCACCTATATTGGCTCCACCAATCCGGTGCCAGATCTTCTATAAACGCATACCCGCCACGTATGCATTGTCACAGGTCTGTCGCCTTTCCCTTTGGCACGAGCGTTCGCCAGTCGTCGGGCAGGATCGACGCAGCGCAGGGTGTAGCGTTTCCAGCCTGTGACTTGACTCAAATGAGATGCATGCATCGAACGGTACATGCTGCTAGGCTTACCTTGGAGGAGGTGAATGACGTAGCTCTCCTTGACTTCCTTGGCAAGGCGACCAAGTCGAAGCACTGCTACTAGATTTTGGCTGCTTTTGCAGATCGGAGAGCCATACCGATGCTTCTGGTGCATGACAGAGCATGTCATTGATAGCAATGACAAATGGGACTATTGCGCGAGCCATGTCCTTCTTGAAATAAGGTGCCGTTTAGTGTTCGGAGTTTGAAGCTAATTGGTAGTCAAAGCTAGTTGGTAGATCGATGATCATCCGACCATCTAGCTCCAGCAGACTGCAGAATCTGCGTTTGGATTTCAGTTGTTGAGGTGTGTGCAACAGCCGCCGCTTTGCCAGCGCCGCCGACGGGGCGCCTACCGTCGCTAGGTGCTCCATGAGACACATGGTATTGGCGGTTTTGCCTGCTGACGAGGATCAACTGGCTTTGCTGCTCGTCGCGTATGCACCAGTACGCCATGGACGCAATCGCAAACACTTCGGTGTGTAGATCTCGGTGTACCTGCTCGAGAAGATCCGTCTGCATCACCAGTCGCCGGACGAGCGCCACTTTCACATTCTTTACGAACTCGTGACCGGCGCTGACGGCGAGCTCGCCGAGGTGCTGGAGCTCGGCGGTCTCGAGGACCACGCAATTTTGAACCCGACCGAGCGGCGCCCGAAGTATACAGCCGGCACTATCGGTCGTCGTGGAGCAGCCCATGGTCATCCAGGCGCTGACGCAGATCCTGCAGGAGCGGTTGCCCACCCACGCCACCGCCTTAGACCATGCAGCAGTCCAATGGCGCCTCGACCGGGACGTCGGTGTCCATGCCACCTGCGGTCGAGATTGCACCAACGGTAAAGGTGCCACTGTTGGTCGTGGACGTGCAACCGCCTGCCATGGCATCGTCGGTGGAAGTCGTCGCTACGGCCAAGCCGCCTCCTGTACTGACGCCCGAGTTGGTCGCGGTGGACTTGGTGTAGCTGACCGCAGCGGCGCCCGACAATACCCTGCAACAATACGCTGTTGCAGACTGCGTTGTAGCCGCTACGCCCAGCGCTCGACACGGTCAAGGAGGCGTACGACACCAGCATGAGCTACATCGGCTCCGTGGCCGCTTGGTGGCCAGTGTTTCGCGATGCCAATGGCGTCTTCGCAACGGGTGGCGTCACGGACTTGCGTGAGGCCTTGGTCGCCGGTGTCGAGGCCGTGGCCTTCTTCATGGTCGCCGGTGTAGGTATGCGCTGTTGCGTAGGGGTCGGGGCCGGCGCAGTGGCCGCTTGGCGGGCAGCGTTTCGCGATGCTGAGGCAGCCGTCGGTCTCATGTAGTTCAAAAGCATCGTTAGTGGGCAGGTGATGGCGAGCGATCGTATTTCAAAGTGCGTCGTAGAGCCTTGCAACGTCGTTTGAACCAAACGATCCCATGACTATACGCAAAGAGCTTCTACAGCAGTGGACCAATGTATGGAGCGAGCTGCCTACATTGACAGGAGGGCACGTCATTGACAGGGGACACGCCATTGACAGGAGACACGCCATACATTGATACAGTACACTGGCGAGCATCCTGTTGAATGACTTTACCCTCGAATCCACTCTGTCGGTGCTGCGTTCGAACTGCTGGTGCGAACCTACGAATCCACTACGTTAGGCATTCACGCCGTGAGATGTCACGATATGGAAAACGTCAACACGGGTGCTTTTGTAAAGTGGGGGACAAAGCTGTGGCAGCACTTGGGAACAGGACGGCGCCATTTACCAAAGCGCTCACTGAGTCCAGACCACTATATCGTCCAGTGCTCCACTCCCTTGCGATGCTGCGGACGCACTGACTGGTATGTCTGTTATCTGCGTCGTGGCGTTTACAGTAAGCTCGACTTGTGGGCGGTGTGGTGTGTGCTCGCGCTCGTTTCCTTTGGCAATCGACCTTTGAAAAGGCCATACTCGCTTTGATGGGGTGGCGTCTTGGCATCACTGCCTTGCCTCTCCAACTGGCACATAGCTCCATCTAGCAATTCTTTTGTAGACATAATCGACAAAGGAGATGTTGACTTGCAGCTAGACCTGCGCTCTGTGGTCGCCTTCAGTGGACCCTTCCACCACAACATCCTCCCACGAGAAGGTCAGCCATGCCGCCGTGCCAGATTTTGTGTAGCCTTTGGAGCGCCTTCAAAACCCAAATTCTGCACCGTAGAGGTTGGCTGTCTTTACCAGGACGCAGTTTTCGGCAGCTGAACATCCGACAGCAGCACGACTTCAAGGCGCTCGTCCACCGCTTTGCAATGCCCCCAAAGCGCCGATGCCAACGACTCCTGGCGTCGGGGACAAGGTGTCTTGCTTGGTTTTACAATCCATTGACAATGGGGGATAAACTAACTAAACAACTGAATGGGCTACTCGCGCGCAACGGTGAGCGCTGCGGGCGGTTGGTCATGGCGGACGCCATCTGGTCGTGGCTGAGAGCTCCACCTTGGCCACCTCGCGCGGTGTAGATGCGTCGGGTCACACGGCCACGAGCGCTTCGGCACACCAAGCACGCGCTCCACAGTTGCCATCTTGAGGTTGGCCACTACCGACACCGCTACGTCGAAGGCCAACTTGCCAAGGTGTAACAGCTCCTCCGCCACGATGCCCAGCCAACCTGCATCGCGATGAACTTGCCAAAGTGCGTCGGGTTGTCGTTGCAAACCAATCCATCTGCATCATCCGATGATGCATTTGCAATTCCATTGCGGCGGCAAGGCGCATTTAAGCGCAGATCCCTCGCTCTATTGAGTCCCAAGGGAAGGATGCATCACAGCTAACACTACAGCGTCTAACGCGGGGTACAAATGCAAGGTTGACGCCCTAGACGATGGATCATGTGGAGTAGTCGGTGTCATGCATGTCAAAACTCCACCAATCACCCGTTCGAATGAATATCTACCAATTAGAATCGCTTTCTGAGGTGCTTAATACAAAGAGCAAGCGCCCCCACTTGGAAGTCCTACTATTGGCTCTAAAATGCACGAAAATCGCAGGTTATCTGCGAATGGCCTTGCATCAAACTACTGGTGGGGGCGACGTTGGGCGATGGGCTGTTTCCACCGCCGCTGCACTCTTTCACAAGCCTCCGCAAAAGTACGTGCTGCGCTCGCTTGCATGCGGGACTGAGCCCTTCTCTCGTAGTGAAGTTCAACTCGACCGTCACCTCGTCGCGCCGCAAGTGCCGCAAGGCCCACTTCGGTGCCCACTCGACGCAGCGCCGCGTGCTCATGAGCGCTAACCTGTCCAAGGACCTCCAGGCCAAGTACAACGTAAGTGTTTGACATAGCCATGTCGTATACACTGTTCCCAGCGTAAGTCCATGTCGGAGCGCTATGCTCTGGCACTTCATGGCTGCTCTGTGGAATTGTAAGCTCCCGCTTGCACCGTTGTCGTCGCGCATCAGAGGCTCACGACAGTCTAGGTGCGCTCGATGCCCATCCGCAAGGATGACGAGGTCACCATTGTCCGTGGCTCCTTCAAGAACCGCGAGGGCCGCGTGACGCAGTGCTACCGCAAGAAGTTCGTCATCCACGTGGAGCGCGTCGTCAAGGAGAAGGTCAACGGTGCCGCCGTGCCCGTGGGCATCCACCCCTCCAAGGTGGTCATCACCAAGCTCAAGCTTGACAAGGACCGCAAGAAGATCCTCGAGCGCAAGAACCGCGCCATCGGTGACAAGAACAAGGGCAAGTTCACCGAGGCCGATGTCGCCATGGCCAACGTCGACTAAGTCATCGGCCTGCGGTTGTCGAAAGAGTGGAAAAAGACTTCGAATAGCATCTCTTTTTCTGCAACTTCTGCACGCGTGTCTAGCTGTCGTGGGCTGCTGGGAACTGGAGGACAGTATCGTCTACCTGGTCCATCGCCGCGCTAGAGATTGCTCAATTGAGCCCATCCAACAACGGGGCTGCTGCCCATGAGTTCGCAGTTGGTCCGCGATCCACGGAGAACGCAATTTGCAGTGTTCTACCGCTGAAGGGCATGCATGACTTATCAACTTAAGCCTCCTGATGCTCGAGAGTGTAGACGGCCATCGCAAGGGCGCCCTCGAAAGTCTTGTTGCCGCCGATGAAGCCGCCCGCGTGGACGAAAGTGCACCCAGGGATGCCGGCGATCGTGCTGAGCTCGTCGTCGCGGTAGCCGCGCCAGGCCGTGGGCAGCCCCATGCGCAGCGCGAACTTGCCGTCCTCGACGTTCACGGCCTGGATGCGCCACATGCCGCCCGTGCTGTCCTCGTAGAGCACGAATTTGATCTGGCCCGAGATGAGCAGCTCATCCTCAATCGCGTACAAGTGCGCCTTCCACGGGCAGTAGGGCAGCGTGAGCACCTCGCCCGAGGCGTGCACCGAGAAGCGGTTTGTGAGCGCCGTCTCAACGATGGTGCGCGCGGGCAGCCACGCCTCGTAGTAGTAGCGCACGCGCTCGACGAACTCAGTGATCGTGAGGACCATGGCTTCGTGGAAGCGCGCGTTCACGATGTCATCACCCTGCGGCTCGTTCCAGCGCGCGTTAAGGTACCCGACGCGCGAGCTCAGCGACGTGGTCACCGAGTAGTTCTGCTCGCCCGACGCGACCTCGACGCCGTTGTCGATGCCGTCAATGTGCTCGATGAAACCCTTGTACATCTTGTGGTACATGATGTCAAGCACCTTGTCGCTGAGCGATCCGTCGCAGATCGTCTGGATGATGTCGCGACCGAAGTGCCTACGTACAGTCGTCCGAGTGGTTAACGGGGCAAATTGGACGTACTTGTACACAAGGCCCGCGCTCGAGAGTTTCGTCTTCTCGCCGTCCATGGTGCCAGCAAACGTCTTCTGGTGGTGGTCGAAGCGGATAGTCTCGGGGACGTACTCGCCACCGACATCAACGACAGCTTCGCAAGCCGAGAGCTTGGTTGCGTCGCGCGTACGCAAAATGTCTAAGCACGCATCGTTCATATGATCGATGACGAAGCTGGGAGCGTACCGTGGGCCTCGAAGCGCGGCAAAATCTTCAGCATCGACACAGCGAGCGCCTCGTCGCAGTGAAAGGTTCCGTTGTGCGTCCCGATGTACTTGGTGCCCTAGCATCGCCGCGTGAGGACATGGCCGTACAGATGCAGGGACGCACGGGGGAGACGGCCGAGAAGACCTTGGCGGTCTGCACCTTGGCGAGGGACTTGTGGAGCGCGCGGCCAGCCATTCTTGGATATTGGGAAAGTTACCACTGGTGTTGAACATCCTCCAAAAAAGCATACGTCTTCCAATAAAATCTGGGAGGTCTCGCCGCTGAGCATGCCACGTTCGGCGTCCAGGGTTGGCAGCGTCCCGTGCGGTCCGACGCCGACGTATGGCCCACAGGAGCTAGGAGAGTGAGCGAATGATCTCTCCTTTTGCGGGCAGGATAGGGTATGTGGCCCAGCTACTCTCACCGTCCTTGGGGCACCTCGTCGCATGAGCAAGCGTGTGCGACAGCGAGCTATTTGCACCCCCGGCTTGACCGTGGGCTGGCCTCGGCGAAACTTCTTGATGGCGTCGAGGGTGGTGCGATCGGCAGCTAGCGCCCGCTGTGGCGTTCGAGGGGAGGCCACTTGACGGCTTGAGCACTTGAGCCTGGGGGTAGTGCAGATGTAGACACAACACCGAGCGGGGCCTTGTCGAAAGGTGCACTCAAGCGGCGCGGGGGCGAACGCCGTTCTCCAGGTGCATGAACAGCTCTTCACCCAGGTCGTCGGGATCGATGCCCCAGGCTTCTCCGCGCGATCACGGGTAAGCTTCTTCAATATAGGTGTGCCAAAGGGTGATGTAGCTCTCGGGGCTCCTTGCGAAGGCTGTCGACCGCGTTGGTGACCTTGGAATTCGCATTGTCCGTGCTCGAGTGGCTCATCGCAACGTTGACAAGCTGCACTGTACTTAGTAAGCGAATTTCTTGAGAATTTAAAAAATAATATCCAGATTGGGTTGTGACTGCGCAATGAAGTACACGAGGTTCACGCACGAGATGGACGTCTTCCTCCTCGAGCGCATGCAGGAAACCAACCCGCTAGTAGCGCCGCATGGTACGCGGCTTGCAGCTTGGAAGGAGATCGCACAGGATATCTGCACGCGCGTCTGCAACAACCCGACGGCCTGCACGTGGCAGATCTGCCGGTAGCCTTCGCCCCTCATGCTGGCTGTTGCGATCCTTCTCGGTAGGGATCGCGCCAAGGCGCTGCTACACATGCACGAACTGGGCCACGACAAAAAGCTATTCAAAAACAGCCAGTCGCACCACGACTGCCAGCACAAAGAGGCGCTCATCGTCGCCTTGCGCAAGACGCTGCCTGAAAAGCCGTCGTCCGTGCCTAAGAAGGCGCTGCCACCGCTGAAGAAGCTCAAGACGTCACCGCCACTTCAGCCGCTGCGACCGCTGTTAAAGCAGGACACGAAGCAAGAGAACACGTCGCCCAACCCGGCGGCGCCTGTGCTGCCAAGCGCGGCCACGGCCCTCAAGACGGGCGTCGCGATTGCACCGACGCCAACTCCCAGCCGCAAGCGCAAGGAGGTGCACGTGGATGCAGGCCTTGAGGCTCGCCTCCGCCACGTGGTCACCGTCCTCGAGAAGAAGATCAAGGACGACATGGACGCGCGGGCCACAGACCTCCGGGTGCGGCAGCAGGAGGTCGAGATGCACACGCAGGTGCTGCGGTACCTTCAGCTCAACATGTACCCTGGCGCCTGAGGTCCTCGGCCTCATACGCTGTTGCGTAGGCACAACACGGCAAGCGCAGTGCAGGAGAAGCTCGTGGCGCTCGTCGAGCGCAAGATGAGCTTCGACATTGAGCACCGGGCGCGGGACTTGGAGCTGCGCCAGGCCGAGATCGAGTTCCAGAACCAGCTCCTTCGGTTCCTCACCCACGGCGCGTAGCCGTGTCTATGTATTCCTCGCTTGCAAACCACTGTTGTCGTCTGGTTCCTAGCTACTGCGTTCGGTGCGCACGAATGAAGTGCAACGCGCTCGTTACTTTTCTTGGCGCTGGTTGTTTGAGGGGGCCTTAGCGTCGCCACGATCCTTCTCGTCTTCGTCGTCCGATATAGAGCCTTCCGAGCGCTTGGCCTCGGCCGCTAGGCGCTCGAGCAGCTCGCGGATGTTGCCCTGGATGGTACTTAGCTCCTTTTTTGTCTGGGAGTAGTTCCAATCCTTCTCTTGTCCTGATCGGTCGCGTTTGAGTGTCCGTGGCGCCTTGGAATCGCACTCGAGGTCCTCATGGATCTCTTCTTCGTCCGCTATCTCAGGGATCTCGTCCGTCATCTTGGCTGTAAACGACTTGCAGCGTACGGCCAAGTCCTGCAGCGCACACGAGAGTTCCAGCTCGGCCTCCTCGTCGACGCTCTCGCAGCTGTCTTCAAGGTTCATCTTCCAAAAATGAACTGACCTTCCACAACGGCCGAAACGACCCCCCGCCTCGCCATCGCGCCTCCTCCGCCCGTCCCTTCCACTGCGGCACGACGTGGCCCATTCAGCGTTGAATCAATAGCCTGCCGACATGTCGCTCCGGCCGCGCACCTACTTGTCTCTTTGCCCACGCCCGAAGGCCAAGTTGCTACGTACGCGCGGCTCCGACGCTAGTTCCTCGGGAGAAGATCATGCTCGAGTTGCCACCCATTCCTCTCGGGCCCATGGCCAAACGCAGGAAGGCTGGCCGTGCGCTGGATGTGGACGGCCAGGAGCGGTGGCAAGGGAAATATTTTGGAGGCAATAAATTGAAGATTCAATGCCGATTCGGGAACTGTAGGAAAGTGTGCGAAAATCGTAATATAATTTAGCACGTTGTTGGAAAAATTTCTTGAAGCAGCGCACCAACGATACTTCATTTTGATTTCGACCACAGAAGCATCATGAACGTGGACCTGGACGTGGCGCAGCTCGAGGCCGAGGCTGAGGCCATCGAAAACAACTCGACGCAGGTCGTCGACCAAGAAATCGAGGACATGAAGCGCCGCGTGCTCGAGATGGAAGAGGAAGCGCAGAAGCTGAACCAGATGCACAGCCACGTGCAAGCACAGATCCCGAAAGACGCCGTGGCAGCCGCTGCTACCGCCGCTGCCGCCATGGACGAGAACTCGATTTACGTCGGTCAGGTTGACTATGAGGCTACGCCCGAGGAACTCCAGGCTCTCTTCCAGAGCTGCGGTACTATCAATCGCGTTACCATCTTGTGCGACAAGTTCACGGGCCAGCCCAAGGGCTATGCTTACATCGAGTTCGCCAACCACGACGCTGTTGAAAGCGCCTGCCTCCTCAACGACACAACGTTCCGCGGTCGTCAGCTCAAGGTCACGCCCAAACGTGTGAACGAGCGGGGCTACAACTTCTCTCAGCGTGGTGGCCGTGGCGGCCGTGGCCGTGGTGGCTTTGGTGGCCGCGGCTTCGGTGGTCGTGGTGGCTATGCTCCCCGCGGTGGCTACGCACCTCGCGGCGGGCGCGGCCGTGGGCGCGGTCGTGGCCCTGGCTACCACCCGTATGCGTATTAATTGCCCACCATTCTAAAAGAGGGATAAAAAAAGAAAAAAAGATCCGAGTCCCCCATCTCACGGCGCAAAAAAATTCGGACCAAATAGTTACGACCGCTCATGCGAGCTTCTTCGTCGGCCGCTTCGTGCCGGGCGTCGTCGACTTGCGCTTGAGGCTAACGCCGCCCTTGGACGCGACCTTAGATGCGACCCCTGCGTGTGGCGCTGCAACAGCAGCGACGCCGACGTCGGGTTTGGCCTCGAGCGGCGCCGGGTGCAGGGGTGTCCGCGGCTCGTACGTCGTGCCGGTGATGTGCTGGTATTTGGCGGCAAGCACGTGGACTTCGTTGGCCTTGGCTGCCAGTGCCTTCTTGACGGCGAGGAGCCCGAGAATGTCCTGCCGAACAGTGTCGTACAGTGCGCAGACCTGCTTGGTCGGCATCGGCCGCGCCGGAATGTGAAACTAGGCAACATTTTAAGCCGTGCAATGCAACGAATGCCTACCTCTTCGAGCACAAGAGCCATTTTGCGCAAGAGCTTGCCGCTGAGGCCCATCTTGGCCGTCGTGGATGGCACCGCCTGGGTCGTCGAGCGAAAGTAGACGCCGGGTGGCATTGGTGGGTGCACAATGTGGTGGCGGACGTCTGCGAGCTCCTACGAGAGAGATCACACGGGAAGGACTCGATGAAGAGGACCTTCTTTTTCTTCGAGTCCACACGCACGACAGCCTTCTTGAGCTGCCCTTCGATCGTCTTGAGCTCCTCCTGTAGCTTCTTAATGGCCGACTCCTCCGCGTTCGACCGGTTGAACGACACCTCGAGCTGCGCCTTTCGCTGCTTTTCGTATGCGATGTGAAACCGGTAGGCCACCGGCTTGTCCACGATCGCAGGCTCGGGCTCTTTCTCCTTGAGAGGAGTCGCGGGATCGATCTCCTTTGCCTCTTCATCGGGGTTTGCTTCGTCCTTGATCGGTGTTGCGTCGGGTGCCTCGACCTCTGGCGCGAAGACTTCGGGCTCGACCTTGACGGGCGACAGCTGCTCTTCGATCACTGGGAGGGGGGCTGTCTCGCGGCGATGCTCGTCAAGAAGTCGCGTCGCTTCGTAGTACCAGTACTTAATATCTTCCATAGACCGCGGCGCATGCTTGGAGCTGAAGTTGTATCGGTCGGTGATCACGATCCACCGAAGCTCGTAGCGCTGGCATAGTTCCCAGATCGCGACAGTCTCCTCGAACGTCCAAGGTTGATGGATCGCAGGGTCGGTATACATCTTGAGCACCTTGTCGAATTCGTCGCTCGAGCACATGGGGGTCACGTGGCATGTGACGTTGAAACGCGCGAAGGGGTACTCAAGCCCCTCGGGTAGAGCTGCTTTCACCCAATGCGAAAGCACAAGGTCATCCGTCCGCGCGCTGTTTTGGAACTCGCGGCGAACCCTACACACTGTAAGTCCAAGCTATGGTAGTAGGACAAATACCATTGGACACGCGGCGTCGACCTAGCCATGAGCTGGGACTTCTTGAGCGGCAGACAAGTGCTGGGCACCGACGACACGTGCGAGCGCCCACCCAGACCTAGTCCAAGGCCATGGCCAGCCTTGGACTCCTGAAGAAGCTGCAGTTCACGATGTAGCTTGGCCTTGGTCTTGCTCTTATCGTCCTTCTTGGCCGTCTTCGGCGTTCCGGCGCCGGCACCGCTCACGCCCAGGATGTCCGCGACATCGGCCATGCTTATAGTATTCGTTCTCAGAGGTTCGGAAACTGGTTCGAATTTGACGAATTTTGGCACACCATTTTACTGCTTCGGAATTCCCAGTGGTCGTCAAATGGTGTTGTGATTGCCTCATCGTACAGCGGACAGCGGTGAAGCCAGCGCCGCACAACAGCCAGCCCCCCCATGAGTCGCAGCGCAGATCACCGCCATCGGGGCAGTCAAAAGCTAGCATCAGGTTGGGTGTCGTACATTAATTCCTGTGTTTAAAGCGGTTTCACATTCACCGTGGCCCGTCTGGAATACTTGAATTTTGTATACCGAAGATCCACATCAGAAATTACCTTAATGAAGACTTTCGATACACAAACCTCGAATCACAGGGGCGAGAATCCGTTGAAAGCGCACTTCCTGTGGGAATATCTATTTTTGAAAGACATCCCAAGGATCGCGACTCTTAAGAGAAGATCTTCCGAGGCCGCCTTGGGCTCCACACCAAAGAGGAACCCGCATGATGCAGCACATGATGGTGGGTCGGCCGTACGACGCGTACGCGGGCCGTGATGTCGAACCCACGAAGCATAGCCGCGATAAGGGAGGGAAGAAGGCATGGACGGCAGACGAAGACCAGCAGATCATTGCACTTGTGGCCAAGCTTGGCTGCAAGCACTGGTCCAAGCTCGCCAAAATGATGCGAGACGAAAACAACGAATGCGTCCGCAGTGGAAAGCAGTGCCGTGAGCGTTGGCACAACCACTTGGGTCGGTGCACCAGTCGTTGGTGGCGGCACGAATTTATAACGACCTCGTAGACTCCACTATCAAGAAGGGCCCTTGGAGCAAAGAAGAAGAAGACTTACTTGTCCGTGCCCACAAGGAACACGGGAATCAATGGAGTAAGATCGCCAAACTCTTTCACGGCCGCACAGACAACGCCATTAAGAACCGCTGGTATGCATCACCATCGCGCCGTCGTTCGTGACGAAACGCAGGTTTGCAAAGCAACGGCGCGAGTCTCGCCGCACAAACAAGTCGGGCTCAGCTTTCGAACTGTCTTCGGTGAGTCCAACCTTTTGGTCCCCGCTAAAGTGCACCAGGATGGAGATGACGTGAACCTTACACCACGGCCAACGCGGCCGCTGCGAACAAGGTACACGGCGTCATGTAAACCTGCAAGTTGCTGACGTGTGACGGTGCATTAGCGACACACTGGGTTCACCCAAACACACTTGGATATCACCAATGAAGCCTGAGCCGACCCCGGCCATGCTATGGAATGCGCAGGGGATGACGTACGCCAGCGCGCCGTGGCGGTCTCTCCATCAGTACGCTTCCTTCTAAGGGCTTGGGAGAGTAACACGTGACCGCAGAGCCGACGAGATGTCTTCATTCGACCTCGGTCTCATGGAAGGATATTCATTCGACTACGCAAATGCCCATGGCCTCCGGGAAGAAGGTGTCTACCACGACGACGACTTCGAGGGCAAACCGTCGCCTTACCTGCCTGGCCCGTCATTCCTCGAGTTAGACTTGGACTGGACCGACAAGGTCCTCATTTAGTAATAACGTGTTAGCTCTTATCCTTCAGCTTCATGCATGCTGCGCTTCCCCCCATGCCTCACGTAGCGCCTTCCCGCTTCGGGCAGCCGTTGGGATCGGGACAGATGCAACGCGTACACATTGTTTTCGAGGTACCCATGACTGCCTCCTCACATAAGAGACATCGATGGATGCGCTACGGCTGCCTGCAACGTTTCTCCCTCATGTCTTCGAGACTTCCACGGCGGCGTTGTCGTCGGCGGCGCGCCGACGGCCTCTGTCCTTTCACCAATGAAGGAATTGCTTCGAACTTCGGTCCGTCGTCGAAATTCGAAGTTTGCATACAAACTGACAGGGATTCGAAGCTTGATGGTCCTCGAAGCTGGAATCCATCGGCGCAGAAGAGATCCTCATTTCGCAAAGGACACGATGGGCAAGGAGGACTCGGTCCAGTACGCGTCCGTCAAGATGCACGACGACGACGAAGGCGCTCTCTCGCCCATGGACATCAAGAGTAGTCGCGATGCGGGAGACGCCAAGGACTGGCGAACGCTGTTCTGGTGGGTGTTCGCCATCACGCCGTACGTCATTCTGCTCTTCCTTCTCGTGCTCGGCTCGACGGGCAACCTTTCGGAAGAAACCGATGGCGCCTTCTGTGCTGCGCAGCGCCTCGAGAAGCTTCAGATGACGCGCAACGTTTTCTGGGACCAGAGTGTCGTGAGCGACAAGGCGCGGTATGCCGCCATCGGCCAGAAGGGCGCCACAATTTGGATGACCGGTCTCTCGGGCAGCGGCAAGAGCACCATCGGCCGCGCGCTCGAGGCGGAACTGCTGCACCGACGCGTGCAGGTCTACCGCCTTGACGGCGACAACGTGCGCATCGGGCTCAACCGCGACCTTGGCTTCTCCGCCGCCGATCGTGCCGAGAGCGTGCGCCGCGTCGGCGAGACCGCCGCGCTCTTCGCTGCGGCAGGCACTGTCACAATCGTGGGCCTCGTTTCACCGTATCGCGCTGACCGCGACGAGGTCCGTGCGCTCCACGAAAAGCTCCACCTGCCGTTCTACGAGGTGTTTGTGGACACACCGCTCGAGGTAGTCATGGCGCGCGACATCAAGGGCTTGTACAAGAAGGCGGTCGAGGGCAAAATCCAGCACTTCACGGGCATCTCGGCGCCGTACGAGGCGCCTGAGACCCCCGACATGACGCTATTCACGCCCAACTTGACTCTCGCAACCGAGGTCGACGCGCTCGTGAGCTTCCTCGAAGCCAAGGGCATCTTCACGGGCGTGGCTGCACTGCCTGAGGGCTACCCCGGCGTTGCCATTCCCGACGGCGGCAACGCGGCAGAAGCCTTCTCGGCGCTCTACCCGGATGCGCCAGCGCTGCCCGCACCGGACGCCACCTGGCCTCGCGTGCTGCTGCGCGACGAGGACCTCCACTGGGTGCAGGTGCTGGGCGAGGGCTGGGCGGCGCCGCTGCGGGGCTTCATGCGCGAGGGCGCTTACCTGCAGAGCCTGCACTTCAGCTCGGTAGTGTTCGACGCCGACAATCTCACGGCCGGCCGCCTCGACCCGCACTCGCCTACCAACTTCTCTGAGTACTCAAACGAGGGCTTGCGCAAGGGCCGACGCGTGAACCTGCCGATCCCGATCGTGTTGCCCATCACGGCCGCGGCCAAGGCTGCCGTCGCGGGCGCTGAGCACGTGGTGCTCGTCGACCGCAGCGGCGCCGAGGTGGCCGTGCTCTCGGCGCCCGAGGTCTTTGCGCACCGCAAGGAAGAGCGCATCGCGCGCACGTTTGGTGCGCTGGACGAAGGCCACCCGTACGTGGCGGCCATCCGCACCTCGGGTGACTTTCTCCTGGGCGGCGAAGTGGCGCTGCTGCGGCGGGTTACGTACGGCGACGGGCTCGACGGCTACCGGCTGACGCCCGCAGAGCTGCGGCGCAAGTTCGAAGCGATGGGCGCCGACGCCGTGCTCGCCTTCCAGACGCGCAACCCGACGCACGCCGGCCACGCTTACCTCATGAACGCTGCGCGTGCGCGTCTGTTGGCCATGGGGTTCAAGCGGCCCGTGCTCTGGCTCTCGCCGCTCGGCGGATGGACCAAGACCGACGACGTGCCGCTCAACGTGCGCGTGCAGCAGCATGCAGCCATTCTCGAGGCCGGCATGCTCGACGCCAATTCGACCGTGCTTTCGATCTGGCCGTCGCCCATGGTGTACGCTGGCCCGCGCGAGGTGCAGTGGCACGCCAAGTCGCGCAAGAACGCTGGCGCGAGCTTCTTCATCGTCGGGCGCGACCCCGCCGGCATCAAGCGCACGGACGGTGCCCAGGACGACATGTACGCCGGCGATCACGGCCGCTACGTGCTGCACCTGTCCCCGGGCCTTGACGACATGAACATCATGTCCTTCCCCAAGGTCATGTACGATGTGGCAGACAACACGATGAAGCCCCCCGTGCCCGGCCGCCCCAAGTCCGACTTCCTCTCCATTTCGGGCTCCCGCATGCGCCTCATGGCGCGCAAGGGCCTGCAGCCGTGCACCGGCGCGATCCCCGCCGACTGGGAGACCAACCCGACGTGCGTGCCGCCGGGTTTCATGGCGCCGGCCGGCTGGGACCTCATGATCCAGTACTACCAGCGGCCCGATGCCGCCTCCAACGTGCAGTACGCGGTGCCGTTCCGAACTCTCGCGCCTCGCGCCGATATCGAAACCATGGGCACCTTGGGCACGCGCGACTTTGAGCTCTACCTGCGGAACGCGTCGGGGCGTTTCTCGGCGTGGCACGACGTGCCACTGTACGTCAGTGCGTCGGTGGTGAACCTCGTGGTGGAGATCGAGAAGGGCAAAATGGAGAAGATGGAGGTCAACAAGGCGCGCGCCTGGAATCCCATCGCACAGGACGTGACCAAAACCAACGCCACGCGCTACTACATGTACGGCGTACCCTTCTTCAACTACGGCATGCTGCCGCAGACGTGGGAGGACCCGGCGCTCAAGGATGCGCACGGCCACGGCGGTGACAACGACCCGCTCGACGTGATCGAGGTCGGCGACGCGGTGCTGCCCATCGGCTCCGTGGTGCCGGTGCGCGTGCTTGGCAGTCTCGAGCTCATCGACCAGGACGAAGTCGACCACAAGATCATCGCGCTGGCGCTGAGCGACCCCGCGGCTGCGCGCATCCACACGGCCGCCGACCTGCTTGCGCACAAGCCTGAAGTGGTCGCGCGGCTCGTTGACTGGCTCAAGAACTACAAGCGGCCTGAGGGCAAGCCGGCCAACGTTCTGGCGCAGGAGTCGCTCGCGAGCGAAGCCGCGGCGCTCGACATCGTTGCCGAAACACACGCGCGGTACGCCAAGCTGCGGAAGGGCGAAACGACTAACCCGGGCTTCTGGCTCGGGGCTTAAGTTGATACACACGTTCGATTACGGCTCTAGATCCATCTGCAGTCGACGGGTTAGATGCTGTACTCGTCACTCTCGACGAGCGGTGGCGGCTTTTGGTTCTTGACGCTGTTCTGGTGCAGCAGCAGCTGCGCCTCGAAGAGCGTCGCTTCGTTGTCGAGCTTGACCTCGGGCGTAAAGTCAAAGTCCTTGAAGAGCTTCGCTTCCTTTTGCTCCTTGGACGCCGAGCGCTGGAGCGTACCGGCACCAGCGGGCGGCGGCGCGAGGCCGCGCTCGATCTCCGTGATCTCCTGCTCCGTAAACGAGTTGGGGAAGTTGGACGTGTCGGGCACTCCGTTGCCCGCGTCGATCTTGGGCTTGAACGGTGGCGAGATCTCCTTGCGGTAGAGCTTGTTCCAGTCGATGGACGCGAAGAACGGGTGGTCCATGATCTCCTTGTCGCCGCGCGGACCCGAGCCGAGGCGCTGGTTCGGGTCTTTCCACAGCAGCCGCTGGATGAGGTCCCGTGCCTGCGGCGAAATGTACTCGGGGATCGTGAGGTTGCCGCGCAGAATGTTGTGGAAGAGCTGCTTCTTGTCGTTCGTGTAAAACGGCGGCAGCCCCGTGAGCAGCTCAAAGAGCAACGCGCCCACCGAGTACCAGTCGAGCGCAAAGCCGTGGCCCGACCGCGAGAGCATCTCCGGCGCAAGGTACATCGGCGAGCCGCAAAATGTGTTGGCCGACGAGTGGTCCGCGACGCCCTCCTTCGAGATACCAAAGTCCGTGAGCAGCGCGTTGCCGTCGAGGTCGAGGACCACGTTCTCTGGCTTGAGATCGCGGAACACGATGCCCTTCGAGTGCAAGTGCGACAGCGCTAGCACGATCTGGCCGATGTAGAAGGCGGCCTCGGGCTCCGTGAACGCCTTGCGCCGCGTGAGCGTCGAGAGCAGGTCGCCGCCGCCGCAGTACTCCATCACGAGGAACAGCCGGTCCTGCGACTGGAAGGCATAGTACAGCGACACGATGAACGGGTGGTCCGAGCACGCCTGCAGCGCCGCCTTCTCCGTGTGAATGTACTGTGCCTGGTTCTTCTGTACGATGGCCTGCTTGTTGTACGCCTTGAGCGCAAACCACTTGTCCTTGTTGGCGCCCTTGCCACGCACAAGGTACACCTTGGCGAAGGCGCCGCGCCCGAGCACCTTGACGAACTCGAAGTCCCGGGGGCCCAGCGCCAGGCTTTCGTGGTACTTGTTCTTAAACGTCACGTGCATTTCGCTCTTGTTGCCAACGTCGCTCGGGTCGATGCGCGGCGGCTGCACCGGGTTGACGGCGTTGGCCGCCGTGCCGCCCGACAGCAGCACGCGGATCGGGTGGCCGATCGGCGAGATGTGCACCGGAAGTGAACCCGAGGCGTTTGGCACGTCCGTGCGCGCGCCGTAAGCGATGAGCAGCTTGGCACATGCGATGTTGCCGCCCTCGGCTGCCAGGTGGATCGCGCCGTTGCCGTTCTGATCCGTCGTGTTGGGGTCGGCGCCAGCCTTAAGCAGCTCCTCGACGCACCTACACGCGCGTCAGCGATCGAAGACCTGCGACAGCCTACGAGGCGTGGCCTTCCATAGCGGCCAGGTGCAGCGGCGTCAGGCGGTCAGCTGTGCGCGCCGAGATGTCGGCGCCGCGGCCAACGAGCTCGGCGACGGCCTTCGCGTGGTTGTTGCGCGCGGCCAGATGCAGCGCCGTGCACTGGTTGATACCGACGCCGTTGATGTCGATGACATTGTCGCGCAGTAGCGTCGAGATCAGATGGAAGTTGCCCACCTCGGCCGCGTCGAAGAGTTGGATTTGCTTCTTGCGCAGGTCACGCAGGTCGAGCATCTGCTTCGGCGCACCCATGAGCGACGAGACTCGCGGAAGGCTACGGTTTGAGCCGAGGCCCGCGCTGCCGACAAGCGTATCGCGCGCCTGCTGCAACGTCGCCTGGCCGTTGTTTGTTTCGAGCTCGTGGATAACTACGGACAGCTGTTATCAGCGAGAGGCCATAAGGAAGGGGCCGTACTCTGGTCCTTGAGCATGAGCTGCTCGCGAAGCTGGCGGTTCTCCTCGAGGAGCTGCTTGATGACCACATCCTTCGGGTCGGTAGATGCTTCGGCACCACGAACAATGTCATGTGACTCGAGAAGGCTCGGGCGCGTGTAATCCTGGTCGTTGGCCTTGGGGCCGCCCATGGTTGCGGCGGACGAAGCAAACACAGACGCCTCGAACTGTGCGGCGGTGGGCTTGACCTCGTCGCCACTGCCACTCTTGCGGAGGCGCTGCTGCTGCAAGGCTGTCACATGCGCCCGAATCATCTTGATCCAGTCTTCGCATTCCTTGGCCGTGTTGGCCTGGGCAAACATGCGCTTGTCGCCCGTGTTGATCTCAAAGCAGTTGGCCTTGTTGTCAATGTTGCTCTTCTTGACGACCGTATCGGGGGAAAGTTCGAGCTGTCCCTTGAAGTGTGCGAGGTCTTGCTCCTCTTCCTTCTTCTTGGAGAAGAAGCCGCCGCCGACCTTGTAATAGCAAAGCTTGGCCTCGGCGAGAACGAAAAAGCGCTCTCTCCAGTTGGCGAGGGCATCGATGGAACCAATGGAGCGCTTCGTAAGGTAACCCGTCTTGGAGGAGACGAATTCGCCGGCGGCACCAGCTGCGGGCGCCGCATTGAGGTTTGTGCCGGACGACGACTGCGTCATATCATGGCTGTTGCTGCGCCCCTTCCACGACGCACTCTTCTGGAAGCGCTGGGTCGGACCGCTAAATTCGGAATTGCGCTGCATATTGCCTACGTGGGGTCGTGAGCGCCGGCGGCCGCCAAGGGCGCACGAACCGCAAGGGACCCGCCACGCTGCTGTCTCTGGGATACTAACGCCACTAGAGAACAAGCGCCCAGCCAACGTCACCCAGAGTCACTCGCTTTCAGTATGCCCCCGGCGTATTCGTTCTGAGAGGTGCAGGCACGGAAGACATACTGAACCCAAGTGCCATTCCGGCTCCGCCTTGCCCGATTTATCCGGACGCTTGATCGACCTCTCACATTTTATATTGCCGCGATCGTAGCGCCGGCGTGCGATTGGCCCATGCCCCCAGGGGCTGCCTGCAGGCGGTGCCACGCACAGGCCGCGCCCCATGCTGGCCGCAGCTCCGGGCCCAGTGGGCTCGACAAAGGGACTGACTGTGGTGGGGCGGCGATGAGGGCGGGGCGTTCGCTCTTCTTTGGCGCCCTCGTGCAGAGGCCGGCCAGTTGGTCTGTGGACGATTGCATGGGATTGTAGTGATGTGGGCGACGCCGTATCCCGGGAGAGTGGTTGCGCCGTGTGGGAATCCACGCCGTCCCCTGGACATGGACCTTCCTTCTCTCCAACGGTCGTCCGGTCGTCCGCTACGACGCAGGAGGCTACGTCCAAGCAGAGTGTCCATCGCCGGAGTCGCTACTCACGTGTGCATGGACGTCAACGACCCGCGCGACGAATTTCGTCCTCCGATCTGCTTAAAATGCAGCGCGGCGATTGGTCGATATTTCATGAATTTCGTGCTTCGATCGAAGTTTTGATGGCATATTTATTTTCGAGTATACAAACGCAAGTGTAATTTTAAAAAATAGATCGAAGTTGACATAAAGAGGCGGTTTGGAGTGCGTTTCTTGAACTTCAAGAGCACTTCGAAGCGCGAGGATCACACTTTTAAATTTTAACGCGCCATCTTAATGTCTCATAGAAACGCCGAGTGTCCGCTGGATATTATTATTCTCCACGCTCGAACGATTACGCAGCAGGAGGCAAAAACACACACACCAGCTCCGGAGCGGACTGGATCATCTCCTCTCCGCCGCGCACATGATGCTCCACGAACCGCAGCACCTCGCCCTGGGCGGCCCGCTGCAAGCTTGCAGCCGTGGCGAGTACGAGGAAGATGTCGTGTACCTTGAAGACGACAGTGATGACAGCCCACTCGAAGACGAGCTCACTCTCTGGGCGCGCCTTCGGCGACGCCGTTTCTTCAAGTCGGGGCTGTCGACGTACGAAGAGTTTTACTCGCGCAACGAGACAGGCCGGCGGCTTGGTCGCTTTTCGCTGCACATGCGTTTGAACGAGGAGCGCCCGACAATCTCGATCCTGGTTGGTAAAGCCCAGGCTCGCCCGAGCCACAGACCGTCGGCATCCGAGCGCCGAGGTCGCAGCAACAGCCTTGATGCTAGCTGGCGAGTCTCCAAGTGCGGCGACATCGTGAGACCCAAGCTCCTTGCCGACTCGAATTTCAGCTTCTTCAAACATCGGTCGCTTTCCAGGGTGCCTGTAGAAGATCAGACGCGATCACCTTCCAGTTTACTCTCACGCCCCATGAGCATGCCTGACGTTACAATGCCAAAGCCCGCGCTGCTGCGGCGTGCAACTAGCTCCCCCGAATCGTTGGAGGTCGCTGAGTTCCAAGAAGCAGACTCCGTTCGACCCAGCACCCCGGAGAGCATGCGCGAGAGCGACTATGGCGAGGCAGACGACGAGCCCTCACCACTCTACCGAGACGAAGCTACCGACGCTGGTCGCTTCCGCAGCAGCGATGCCTTTCGCGCTAGCGATCTGGACAAGTTCCGCCCTAGTGGCATGCGCGAGTCGTCCTTCAGTAGCACCTATACTCCCGTCGCTATCCGCAATAGCGTGAACAACAACGTCAACGTTGTCGCCTTCCTCGGCGGCTACCGTAGCAGTGCGGGTCGGCGGTCACAGCGCTCGAGCCTTGACCAGCGCCCAAGCTTCGACTCGTACCGGATGAAGCGCAGTAAGAAGACGGTACTTTCACCACCCGACACAAGCTTTGGCAAGCGGCTACGCGATGCCCGCAACCGCATCCCGCTTGAGTTCCGCGACGACCTCGCCATCGCGCCGCCCATGGCGAAGCCCAAAAAACAGAAAAAGTCGGTTCAGTTCCGGCCAGAGAATGAGGTGTTTGTCTTTGAGAAGCAGGAGCCGATGGAAGACGACGACGATGTGTACGTCGTCGAACTCGAAGACGACGCAAGGGACCGCGAGGTCCACTGCTAGCTACTAGTCTAATGTATTTACGAAGAATCAAGTAACCTAACTCCCCGTCACGATAGTGGGGCATCGACTTGATGATGAAAAGAGCACCATGCCGCCGAAGCCCAAGCCAACTAGTTTATGTCGCGCTCGGCAACTATTGCGCAGGGCGACGGTCTCTCTCGGCATCGTCAGATGACTCAGGGAGAACGATGTCATGGGCAATCGAGGTCTCGAATGAGGTGCTTAAGGTGGGAAACTCGGTGCCTTGGACGTTTTTCCTCGTGGAATCTGGAATTCCTCATAACTTTATCCAGTTAAAATAACGTTTTGTCATCAATCACGAATTATCACATTAGAATATCTGGTCATTTGTGTTTTCAAACTGGAAAATCAGCCAATAAAAATATATTCTTAGTAGAAATCCAACAAAATTCGATTTCCGAATCCTAATTTTGTGTCATGGGTTTCGAACATTTTCCGTCAAAGGCACCAATGGGCTTTCGACTTTGACCCATAGGAAAATTCTGAGAAGAAATCTCCTGTGGCGCAATCTGACTGGTTAAAACTTTAACCAGTCATCTTTTTCCCGATATGAGCGGCGATCACGAGCACGAAGGCGGGAAACGCAAGCCTGCGTATCGCTTCAGCACGTCCGTCGACATCGACCTCCTCAAGGAGATTGTGGACGTGTGCCCTCACAGCGCCCCCCACGGCCAGACGGCGGCTCGCTGGGAAGAGGTTGGCAACAACATGCGCAGGATCCACGGCGAGGCAATCTCCGCGACGGGCTGCCGCAAGCGATACGATGATCTCATGGCGGCCTTGCAAAAAGGAACCCTCAAGTCTCTTCGCGCTTCTGGAACAGAGGAGCAATGCAGCACTCGCGAGCAGCTGCTGCAAGATCTTGCTGGCATGGTACCGAGTGCAATTATGCAGCCAGAGCTCTGACTCTGCCTAGGTGGATTTGATAACAGAGAGAAAGCGCGCCGTCAAGGACGAAAAGTACAAGAAGACCCTCAAGCACGAAGTCGATATCCAACTCGTAAAAGACGCCGTGCTCAAGGGAGTCAAGCGGAAATCCAAGGAAGCGGATGCCGACACTGGAGACCACAAGCGGAAGGCCGCCGACACAGATGTGGGCACGGTGCCCAAAGGCCTCAAACGCAAGGCCGCCGACGGCGACACGAGCCTGAGCGCAATCCCGGACCCTCAGACTCTCCAGCCCGAACCCGTCAACGGCTACAGTGGCAAGGAACCGAAGGACATGAAGACTTCAACTGACGACGACATGGGGGTCGGCGGAGATGGTGGACAGACGCCACCTTCGCAGCTGCACAGTACGACCTCTGTCCAGGAGGCCGCCGACATCGTTTGCGCCTTCACCGCCATGATGGAGAACTCCAACAAGCTCAAGATGGAAGAGCTGGCGGTCCAGAAAGAGGCCAACGACATCGCGCAGCGAAAGCTTGAGCTCGAGGAGCTGCGCTACCTCCTCGACAAGGCGGAGCGGGAGGCGCGTTTTGCGCTCGAGCAGCGTGAGCGCCAAGGGCAGCTCGAGTTCATGCACGGTGCTCTCGAGACACTGCGGGCCCTGGCCAAATCTCTACTACCTAAGAATGACTAAGTCTTAACTCTCTGGCTGCGCAAGACCCGCCGCTCCCGTCCGCGCCACCGACAATGGCGTCGAGGCACCGACCGCCTCCGCTCCGACCAGGACACTACGTGGATGCAGGGCTTATATTACGTCTAATCTTGTTCAAACACGGCGGCGAGCTCCTTGAGCGCAGCGAAGAGGTCGGCCGCGAACTGGTGCGAGGACGTGCCTTCGGCGCTGTTGTTGCTCGAGATGTGGAAGAAGAGGTTCGAGTCGCCGGCGATCATGTAGCTGACGCCGTAGCCGTCCGTGGCGACGGGGCCGAAGCCGCCGCCGGGGCACACAAGTCCGTCATAGTCCTTGGGGTCAAGCAGCTTGGCCACGTGCTTCCAGTTGTCCGTCTGCTGCTGCGGCTGCTGGCTCGTGCTGAGGCGCCACGGCCGCTGCAGCGCCTGCTTGAGGAACGGCGACTCGACGCCCATGCCCACCGAGACGCAGTAGAGCGTAAAGAGGTGGCGGTCGACGCCCTCGCCGCACATGGCGCGCCGGTACAGGTCCTGGTGCGCCTCGCCAGCCGCGTACGCGAGCGCGCGCCGCTCGGCGTTGGTCTTGGTCGCATCCACAAGCGAGAGGATAAACGCCTTGGAGGCGTCGGTCACGGGCCGCACCGTCTCCGTGCGTCCGTGCTTGTACAGACGCGTCATCGATGCCTCATACGTCTGCGTGAAGGTGCCGCCCGAGTTCTTGTAGTACGCGAACTGCAGCGCCATCTGCATGAAGGCGTCGGGGCTCATCTTGAACTTCTTGGTGATAGCCGTCTTGCCGAAGGCTGTGTGGCTGATCACCGCCAGGTCGAAGGTCGCGATCGACGCGCGCGCCGTCGAGAGCTCCGCCTCCACGGCCGCGTCAAGCGCCGGCGTCCAGTCCCACTGCAGCACTTTGACGGGCGGCACGACGTCCAGGTCGTCGTCCGACTTCTTGCAGTGGCCCGCGGCGTCATACATCTGGTCGAGAACTTCGCGCGTGCAGGCCTCCTCCCACAGGTGCGCGACCACCGGCGCGTCCGCCCAGGCGTGCTCGACGTTCATGCCGATGCGGCCGTTGGCGAAGGCCACCATCGTGAGCGACTTGTCAAACCAGCGGTTGGTGCCGTCGCCGTGGATCAGCGACCGGCCGAGCGCCTCCATGGCGTCGGGCGCCGACTCGTCCAGGTACAGCACGAGGATGGCCGACTCAATCACCGAGAGCGACTTCTTGTTGAGGCCGTCCGAGAAGAAGGCGTCGCGGTGCTCGGCCCACGTCGTGCGGTTGGCGGCCGTGAGCGCCGAGAGGTGTGCCTCAGGCACAGCGCCCTCGGCGGCCGCGACGATCGACGCGAGCTGGCGCTCCATGTCGTGCGCCGAGAGCAGCTGACCGTACGTTCCCTTGCGGTAGAGCGGCATCTTGAACCAGCGACCCTTGCAGTTAACGGCGATGTGCTTGCTCGATACGAAGCGCTCAAGCGTGTCCTCGTCGCGGCCAGGAATTCGCGTCGTCGAGAAGATGCGCTCGTACTGGGCCATGCACATGGGCACAATGCCGCGTAGCATAAGCGGCGGCAGCTGCTCGCGGTCGAGGTTCTGCTTGAAGACGAGAAGCTGGCGAAGGAGGCCGGCCGCGCGCGCAACGGGGATGCGCGACGGGATGTACTCGCGCGGCGGCAGCACGTAGTAGTTCGAGTTGATCATGAGCGACGTGCGGCCCTTAAGATACACGTACTTCTCCCACCAGTCCGTGATGTAGTTGTCCGCAACCCAGCTCTTGAGCACGAGGTACTTGTGAAGGCGCGGGCCGACGCCCGACTCGAACTCCTTGGCGAGGGCCTCCATTTCGGCGTACTCAGCCTCCGTCATGAGCGGGTGCACGGACGCGAGGTAGCGCTCGATCGTGCCCTTGAGCGCCGGCACCGACATGCGCGGCAGCGCCGACTGGTACGAGTACGTGAGCGGGTCCTTGCCGCCGAGAATCTTCACGATAGCGCCCCAGAGGGTCACAACGTTGCTCTTCTGGCGCGGCGCGAGGTAGAGCCAGCCGCGGTAGCTGAGCAGCACGCGCAGCACAAGGCGGTGCACGCTCATGAGCACGATGAGCCCCGCGAGCGCGGCCCACGCGGCGAGGTACGCGATGTACAGCGAGTGCGGAAGGTAGCTCGAAAAGGGCACAACGTAGTTGCCAACGTGCCACACGGCCCACGAGAGGTGGCTGTCGCGCCACCAAGACGTCGATGGCGACGCAAGCACAATCGAAATCACAGCGACGACGACAAGCACTGCGACACTGGGCGGCGCTGGGTACACGTACCGCTGCACGGTGCGCTGGAGGTGGTAGGCCGTGCGCAAGGCGCGGGCGCGCAGCTCCTTGGGCGGCGGGATGAGGAAGTGCACCTCAATGGCGCCCTCCTCGCTCATGAGCAGCTTGACGCCCCGGCGGTTGCCCTCGTACACGTGGACGGCGGCGTTGGCTTCGGCCATGGCGAATCGAGTTGTGAGGCCCGACGTTGAAGCTAAGATTCGGCCGCGGCTGATTGGCTGGCCAAAGATCGGGGGCCGTCGACTCAACAGGAAGGAAGGGCTGTTGTGTCAACAGGCCTGTCAAGTCAACATGCGCGGGGCCACCTGGGATTACCGGCGACGGCCCCGCATGCGTGATCCGCGCTACTTCAAGCAGGACACGCGGGTCATGGGTAGCGCCCGCGCCGCCGCTTGGCGCTGGCCAACCGCCGCCCAGTCGAGCGGTGTAATCCGGTCGGGCGGCGGTACTGCGGGCGACGCTGCAGCTCCTGGGAGCGCAGCCCCTCGTGCTGTCTATGCAAGACCCTGCCGCCTGTCACGCAACGACGCACCAGCTGGCGAGGGTGGCATTGAAGATCTGGTGAGGCGATGGACGACGTATCGCGGAAACTTCAAGGTCCCCGCCTCCCACGGATGACAGCGACGGATGGCCACCACGACGCGTCGGGCCTTTGGGCGTCGAACACGGCCGACGACGGCGATGACGCCGGCCACCTATCCGCGTGCGTATCCAACGCCCCATGTTCACCCAAGTCCATCGCGAACAGGCCCATGCATGCATATATATGCAGCGAGGCTGCAATGCGTTGCGGCTACACCGCCGGCGCACCAACGCAGGGCCGGACGCTGCTGACCCGCGTGGTCGTGTAGGTCGGCAACGAGCACCGCCATGATGGGCTGCGACGAGTCGCGGTGGCTACTTTGTGCGATGGCGATGGGAAGGCCATTGCATTACTGCCCTTAGGTCTCGAGGCCAAGCGCCAGCGTGGCGTTCATATAGTCGATGAGAACGGCGCGCATCCAGGCGTAGACGGCGACACCGAGTAGGATCGAGATCGGGAGCGCCGGGAGCGCCTGCTTGTGGATGCCGAGGAGGAAGAGCGTGCCGCCCAAGCCCTACGCGCCGTTAAGCGCCGCCGCGCCAGCGTCCGTACCATGAGGATGGCCACCGCGCACGCCCACATGGCCGCCACGTCGTAGAGCGCGGCGCGGGACACCAGCACGCTGTAAAAGACAAAGTCGCCGAGCCCGAGCTTGATCGTGTTGTCCTCTGCGCCCGTGAGGCAAGCCGGACCAGCCGCGTACCTTCGTCCTCCTCGGGCGGACCGTACTTGCGCGCGAGGTCGGCCCAAAGCTCGTCTTCGCGGCCCTCGTAGCGCGCGAGCACCTCGTCGACGCGGGCGACCTGCTTGGGGTTGACGGCCTCGTAGAAGCGCACAAGGCGCTCGCGCGCGTCGGGTCGCGCCAGCAGCGGTTCTGCGGCCGTCTGCTCATCATCGTCCTGAGGTTTGGACCGGCGCCGTGTGAACGTGCAGACGTCCGTAGACTTTGGCAGCGGGCCGCCGTGCTGGTAGTAGCTCGGCTCGGTGTGAAACTGCGTTTGCACCTCGGCCTCATAGAGCAGCCCCGGGAGGGGGCGGCCCTCGGCCTGGATGAGGTTCACGAGGCACTTGAGCGGCCCGCAGGGTGTGAGCACGGCGCAGAGGTCGTAAAATGCAAGCACCACCACGAGCGCCCACGTCGTCCATTCAGGGAACTTGCTCAGCTGCCACGCCATGATGATCGACACGGCCACGAGGTACGACTGCGTGACGGGCATGGGCAGGCCCTGCGCGGAGCGTCAGCGCTCAACGGAGGAGGGAGGAAGGTACCTTTTGGTAGAAGATGGAGAGGACACCAACAATGGCGAAGTTGTACATGACGACCGCCCACGAGATGACGTCGACGGCCACGTGCAGGCGTTCGAGGAGCACCGTCGCAAGGTGGCCGCCAAGGATACCGAGCAGGACCGCAGAGGAGAAGAACATGTACCCCACGAGAAACTACGTCTGTAGATGAGCGACCGAGGACCAGAAGGCGCTGTACGCTGGTGAAATTGTACTTGTAGCAGAAGACGATGACGAAGGTAGCGATGACGAAGACGCCGACGATTGCGAGTGCATTCACAAGTGCGTGGCCGAGAAGCGATTCGCCGGACTCGCCCTCCTCGGGGAGGTACACCAAGTACGCTCTACGAGCACAGAAATGTCATCGCAGCCCAAGGATGGGCGGCACATACCGAGCGATCTGGTCGGCGGTCTCGGGGTCTGTAAGCACAACTGACGCCAAGCTATGACATCCCTGAGTATTGATGTGGTGTCGTCGAGCATACCTCGAGAGCAGCATCGTCATGGTCACAGGAAGGAGCACTGCACGGAAGGAACCGAGCGAATGCAGAATGTCCTGTACGTCAATGCCGCCGGCCTCCGCGCCCTCGGACGCGTTCTTCGCGGGTGGCGCCATCAGCGGGACGCTAGTCGTACCAGGTGCCATGAGCCGCCGCAACCTCCCATCTCTCGCGATCTACCTGGTCGCATTCATCTTCGCCCCTTGAAGTACTGCAAGTCCTGATTGGATTGACACGTGTTCACTATAGTATACTAAAAGTAAGCTTTTCGGCTGGGTGCGCCTTTCCAAATTTGGACTTTGCAAATGGTGCAGAAACTCTTGGAAGGTGATCGACACACTAAATAAGGCAATTGCATTAGTACACTATTTGAAGAGTTCGAAAATCCGCGACGCGAAGAATGGCGGCACGGCTCGAGTACAACTGGTCCAAGGAGTACAAGAATGACAAGCGGCTCCTCGACATGCGTGAAGCTTGCTCTGCCCTCTTCGGCCTGCTGAACAAGGGCGAAGTGCCACCAGAGCCGCCGATCCGTGCCATGCCCACCAAGGTTGGCATTTCGAGATCTCAATGTTTGCGCTAACACTGTAGTAGAAACCCAAGGCCAAGGAGCCCACGAGCACGGGCAGTATCGAGCGCCGCCTGCAAAAGAGCGCGAGCATAGACGACGGCTCTTCTACCGCTGACAGCGACTACGTTGCTTCCAAACTGCAGTTCACCAACCCGATGGCCGAGATGAGCGACTACGAGAGCGACGACACCCCGCCACCGCCGAAGATTGTGCCCAAGCCCCCGGTAGAAAACGACAGTGCCGAAGAAAGCGAGGAAAGCGACGACGAGGTACGCGTAGTTTCTATCGGCACAAGCACCAATTCTCCTCCCTCGCAGATCGCTGCCAAGCCATGCATGATCTGCAACCTCAACGAAAACGATTCACAGAGTCTCGTGTGCGATGGCTGTGAAGATGGTGCGTGCTGCTCTTCCGTTCCTGGCCTCACGCTGCGCAGTGTTCCACACGTACTGCATCGGGCTGTTGGCCGTGCCCAAGAACGACTGGTTCTGCCCCTCCTGCCTCGGAAGAGAGTACGACAAGCTCACGGCCTCTTTCGTACGCCCGCCCGCGCGACCGAGGGCTCATGCGCGGTAGATGACCGAACCCGTGCAGGTCCTGAACCAGTGGCTGCGCCACGCCTGCGGCTGCGACGCCCGCAACGACAACTGCACGAACGAGGACTTTGCCCTGACATGTGTCTTCACGAAGCGGCTGCTGCGGGCACTCGCAGTGCTCTCGGCCAAGGACGAGCTCTCGGAGAGCAGCGCGATGCTGCAAAAGTTCTCGGACGTGCTCGCGCACCACGTCACCGTGTGCCGCGAAGACCCGTACTGCGCCGTGCCGATGTGCAACCAGCTCCGCCAGCGCAAAACCAAGGTGCAGATCCGCCCGCTGCAGTAGCAAGTCCCATTAATGCACGCGATGGTTTATGAGGCGAGGAGGCTGCGCATCAGAGCCTTGGCAACGCCCTGAAACTCGGCCAGCGCTTCGTCCGGCTCTGCGCCGTCGACAAGCTCCTCGAGCGCGCCCAGCAGCAGTCGGCCCGCAGGTCGGTCGCGGTACTTGTCGCCCTTGGCGTCCTGCAGCCCGAGGTTGAAAAGCACCTTGCATACGAGCGTGCTGCACGCTACGTCGGCGAGTCCCGAGGCGCGGAACACGCCCACGAGCGTGTCGCGCGTCTCCAAATGCAGCAGCGCCACGCGGCTTGGCGGGTCCAGCGCCGCATTCACAAGAACGCCACAAGCCGCGGCCGCCACGGGCCGGCTTGGGTGCTGCAGCAGCGCGACGACCTCGGCGAGGCCGCCTGCGGCCGCGAGGCGCGCAAGCACGTCGGGGAAGCGCGCGAGGTTGCCAAGGGCCCGCGCGGCCTCGACGACCATCTCCTCGTTGGGGTCCGCAAGCCCCGCAGCAAGCAGGTCGGCAAGCGCGAGGCGGTGCGCGGCGACAACGTTGTCGGGCGTCGCGTAGTAGGAGAGGTTGGTTACACAGCTCACGACGTTGAGCTTGAGCTCCTCGTGGCCGCACGCGCTGGCGTGCGCGAGCAGCTCCAGAAGCGCATCGATGCCGGGAGCCGCGGCCGCAAGGGGCCCCGCTGTCGCGTTGATCGAGAGATTGGCGAGCAAGCGCACAAGCTTCACGAGCACGTCCTCCGATTCGTTGTCGTCGTCGTCATCGTCGTCGCTGTCGTCGGCCGGGGGCTTGGGTGCCTGCTGTGCGTACAGCGCGCCGTACTGCCGCAGGATGCGGACGAGCACGGGCACTGCCCGCAGCTGCACCGCCAGCAGCTTACGGTTCTTGTCGTTGCTGGCCGTGAGGTTACCGAGAACGAAGCAGAGCCGCACGAGCAGTGCAGCCTGAAAGCGGTGCGGCGCTGCCGCCGCAGACGAACGGTCGAGCAGCTGCACGAGGTGGCCGAGTGTTTCGGGCGCCTTGTTGAGCTGCGTACGGCCGGCCTCGTGCAGCGTCAGCTACGGGGGGTGAGTCCCCGGGCGCGTTTCGTTTGCACCTTGCTAAGCACGCGCGACACGTTGAGCATGAGCTCCAGGTGCGACGGGTAGAGAGGCAGCAGCGCGCACAGCGCCGCCGTCACGTGCCACTGCCAGAACTGCTTGTGGCACGCCTTGTTCACGGCGAGGTTGCGCAAGATGGCCGTCACTTGCACAAGCAGCTGGGCGACGGGGTTTTCGCCGCCGCGGCCGCCGGCGTGCGCCAGCTGCAGCTACGGGCGGTGAGCGCGGCCGGGGCGGCGCCCGCACCTCGAGCGTTGCCTTGAGGATCGAGATGGCGCCGTTCGTCGCAAGCAGCGTCACCATGCGCGACGCGGACGACACGTTCTTGAGCGTGCCCGCGACATAGATGAGCAGCTGCATGGGCGGTAGCGCGCGACGCCCCGTGGCCGTGGCGTCGGCCATCACGCCCAGGAGAGTCTCGACGATCGCTACATGGCAGAAATGGTCGTCGTTTCCTGGCTCCTTGCTCTGCAGGAAGAGCAGCTTGGCCGCGCGCACGACGGCGTCCTCGAAGGGCCCAAGGGGCCCCAGACGACAGCCGTAGAGCTACGCGAGCGTCGGTGCGGCCGGACGACCGACAAAGCACGTACTGTGAGAGCGGCGCGCGTGAGTTCGATGACGGCGCGGCCGGAGGCGCCCTCGATGCACTCGAAGAGCTGCGCCAGGCACGCGGCGTTGGCCTCCGCAAGCGCGTCTACTGCCAGGTCGTGCCGTGCGCTCGCGGAAGCGACGTACCGAGCGGAGCGGCGCTGTTTAAGAGGTGCGCGTCGTGCTGGATCTGCGCGGTGGCTTTGGCGATGGCAAGAACTGCGGCGAGGTCCTGGTCGTCGTCGTCCACGAGGCGAAAGCTCTCGAGGTGCGCCTGCAGCTCGCAGAGACGATCCCGCAGCGCCTCCTACGCGGCATTAGCTTAGCACGATGCACTCGTGCATACGGTCGTCGAGATGACTGGGTTGCTGCAGTCGTCGTCGTCGGACGCGGCCTTGGCCGCCTGCTCCTCGTCGCTGACCGCCTCCTTCTCGGCGCTGCAGCCGTAGTCCGTCTGCGAGGACTGCGGTCGCTCGTCACGCGCAGTTGCGATGGGCGACGTCACGGCCTCCACCTCTTGGTTATCTACGACGATGTCATCCGGAGCCGCGGGCAAGGACAAACCTCGCCGCCGCGAGTGGCGCTTCTTCGGCGCTGGCTTTTCGAACTCAGTGACATCTTTGGAAAATGTGGAGCTTGGGCGAGAGCTCGGCCTGTAGTCGTCGCCGTAGAACAAGGGACGCGCTAGCGCTGCCCGTCAGAAGTCCAAGGGCCAATTGCCTTACAGCCAGTTTTGGGCGTGAAGGGCCGCGACGGGTGCTTCAGCGAAGCTCGTGCCTAGCGACGCATGAGCTGTCGACCTCCGCCGTGGAAGAACCTGCTTGAGGACACTGGAGATGGCACCGCGGGCGATGTACTCGTCCATACCCGCGAGTCCCAAAATGGCGCAGCAGTTACAACTGCAGCTGACACGGTTGTTGCAGAGATGCCGAATTTAATCGCGTTAACTTCGGCATCCTGCTGATGCACGTACGTTGCGCCATGGCTTGGCCAGCAAGCTCAGCGATAGAGCGTGGGCGTAGGCTACAAGTCAGAGCTTAGTACCCAGCACCAAGCAGGTCGGGCACGGGCATAGAACGAGCTGCTACTGTTAGTTGCGGCATTTGCCACGGACTGATGGTATCCGGAAACGGTGGTGCGAGGTTTCGAAAAGCGCTTTTCGAACGCTTCCAGCACCATGGCGGATGGGGCGATGGCGGAGGATGAAAAGCACCTCGTCGCCCTCTTAGCCGTGGGCGCGGCCGCCGGTGCGATATCTTTTATGCACACTCAGGCACTTGCGGCTGCCGCGGAGGTCACGCGCCAGGAAGCTGCTCTTCGAGCCCGACGGATCGCCACCATCAGAGATCTAGCTGCCCAAGTCCATAACTCATGCCATGACGCATTCGACCAGCACGCACGGCTTGACATGATGATGCAACGCCAAGTTGCTGCCAAAGAGGAATCCATCACATCCTTGCGGAATACAGCCAAGCTGTCCATTGATCGGTTCGCCATTTTCCTCAACGAGACCCGGAACAGCTACTTGGGGCAAAAAAGGCAAGAGATCCTTGCCGCAGCAGGTACTAGATGCGAGCTTGTGTATGCTGTGGTAACTTCTCGCTACAGTTGTAGAGGAGCCAGAGGAACCGGTGCCCATGGATCTGTTGCTCGTGGCACCAATTGCGACCTCCCCACAGGAAGTGGCGGTGTGGGAACGCGGCGCTGTTCTGTTTGTCGTGGTTGCTCTCTGCGTTGGCATCGTGCACTTTGTTCGAAAGCGACGGCGCTCCGGGCGCGTTACACAGATGGCGACACCAATTCGTCGCCCGTACGACTTGCGACGGCAGCCCGTGCGCCTTGTGGTGTCGCTTGATCCCATTAGCCCCCACGAGAGGACTGATTGCAGCAGCGACAATGACGAGGTGCGCTGGTGCTTTCTTGAAAAGACTCACGAGCCTTGATAGCTCGCTGCTCCATAGGACGCTGCCGGCGCCTTCGAGCTCCACACCAGAACCCGCGCTTCGTCAGACTTACAATAAACGATATTCAAATCGCGTCTTTCTCCTCGCAAATGGACGGTGTTGCGAAGGCCGCTTTGAGCTCGTCGTCTTCGTCTCCGTGCATGAGCTTGTCCAGGGTCTTGAGAGTCGCGGCAGTCTTGGGAATGAACGTCACGGGCTCCCACGCGACACCCTCCGGCGCTGCTTTCTATCGGGAGGCATGAGACCTTTAAGTTCGCGCGGAGCAGATTGTACCTTGCGGGTAAGACTGAGCGTGCGCTTGATCATGGACGAAATCTGTGTTGGATGGAGGATGGGCTCGGCGTGTTTCTTGACGTAGTCCATGCGCTCCTGCAGCTTGCGGCTTGCAACAGCCATATCATCGACGATCTTCTCCATGTGGTCAATGGTTTGGAAGTGATGCTTCAGCAGCACGCAGCGGTCGAGCAGCAGCTGAAGGTTCTCTTCGTGCTCCTCCTCGAGGTCCATCTCCGTGTGCGAGTCGACGAGTGCACACGTCTCGTCAATCTTGTACATGGCAAGCGCAACCTTCTCCTCCACGGCCAGCGTCAAGTGGCCGCCCTCTAGCAGCGCCTCGGCGACCTGTTCGCATGCGTCCCTCAGGTTCTCCCGCATGCTCTTTTGGCGCAATTCGCTTATCTCCAGCTCTCCCTGTGGTTTCAGCCAATCCCTGCGCGTGTTTTCTTCGGTTCAAGCACATTCAAGGGAATTCTGTTTTACACCGTGAAAAATACTTTTTCGCGTGTCCAATGCCCACGAAGAAAAGCAAGGGGAAATGACGCTGGATCGGGAGGCGCATGTGCTTTTCTTCCTCCGGCACCTGCGCAAGCTCCCCGAGCCGTACGCAGGGCAGGACCACCACCGCGTCGTGCTGCTCTTCTTTTGTGTCCACGGCCTCGCCATCCTGGGTGAGCTCGACCGCATAGACAAGAAGCCAATTATCGACTGGGTCTATTCGCTGCAGGTGCACCCGGACCGCCGCGACAAGACCATCAACGCACTCGACTGCGGCTTTCGTGGGTCACCATGGATGGGCAATCTCTTCGGCCAAAAACCCAAGGAGTACGAGAGCACGACGTACGATGTGGCCCATATCGCATCCACGTATGCAGCGCTTGCGATTCTGCGCACACTCGGCGACAACTTCGGCCGAGTCAACAAGCAAGCAATCTTGGGTTCCTTGCGCAAGCTGCAGAACCCCGTCACGGGCGGGTGAGACTCTCCCTTTCCCGCAGGCGCTGACGCATGCGTAAAGGTTCGTCGCGAGCTCCCTCGGTACCGAAGAAGACCTGCGTTTCGTCTTTTGTGCGTGCGCCATCTCGCACATGCTCAACGATTGGAGCGGCGTCGACCGCGACGGTGTCGTGCGCTATGTGAACGCGTGTGTCGTACGCTAAGTCTCCTCCCGTGCAACAGCTGATGGCAGCGTCTGTAGACGTACGAGGGCGGCTTGGGCATGAACCCTGGCCTCGAGGCCCAGGGCGGCGTGACCTTTTGTGGCATTGCATCCATCGTGCTCTGTGGGCGGCTGGCGCAAGTGAACTTTTCGCTCCAGAAGCTCGTGCACTGGCTCGTGTTCCGGCAGCAGCACGGCTTTCAGGGCCGCACGAACAAGGACCCCGACTCGTGCTACGCCTTTTGGAACGGCGCGACGCTGCAAATGCTCGGTTTCCACAACCTCGTGGACATCACAACCTGCCGCGCCTTCATCCTCTCGTGCCAGTTCCCGCACGGCGGCGGCATCGCCAAGTTCCCCAACTCATTTCCCGATGTCATGCACGCATACTACAGCCTGGCGTGGCTCAGCATCGCCGGCGAGCGCGGCCTTCTCTCGCTCGAAACCAAGCTGCAAGTGCCGCTGCCCAAGAAGGCCTAACCGCTGAAAAGTACTTTCTACGTCAAGATATCGGCGCCCGAGTCCGTGATGAGAATCGTGTGCTCGAACTGCACAGAGCGCTGGTCGTCGGCCGTCGACACAGTCCAATCGTCGTCCCAGTACACGATCTACGCATCTCTGTGAGGTCTCTGGCGCCGACAAGGGCCGCACCTCGTTGGTGCCTTCGCAAAGAGCGGGCTCGATCGTGAACGCCATGCCCGGCAGCATCTCACCGCGCTCTGAGTTGGGGTAGTGAAGGATGAAGGGAAGCGTGTGGAACTGCTGGCCGATGCCGTGGCCGCAGAACTCATGCACAACCGAGAAGCCACTCGCCTTGCTCAGGTTGTGGATGTGGGCGCCGATGGCTGCGAACGGCACGCCAGGCTTGCAGAGCGCGATGGCCTCCATGAGCGCTTGCTGCGTCGTGGACACGAGCTTCTTGCCGGCAGCATCAACGTTGCCAACCAGAAAAGTAGCGGACGTGTCGCCGTGAAAGCCATTGAGGTACACGGAGATATCGAGGTTGACGATATCGCCGTCAAGCAATGCGCGGCTAGTGTCGTATGAGCCCCGGTTCAACACGGGAGCATTGACGTACCTATCCGGGATGCCATGGACAACAACTTCGTTCACCGACGTGCAGATAGACTTGGGGAAGTGGCCGTAGTTCATGGGTGACGGGTATGCGTCGCGGCGGCAGATCTCTTCGTGCACTTGGCGATCGATTTCTTCCGTCGTGATACCAACTTCCACGAGCTTGCCGGCGAAGGCGAGGATCTCCTTGGCGAGCGTACACGAGTCCCGCAGGCGTAGTTGCTGCTCCTTGTCCAGGATAGGGATGTAGCTCGTGAACGGCGGCATCTCTCCAGAAGCGGCGTAAGGCGGCCGCGGGATATGCTCTGGGATGCTGCGCACCGGCGACACGACGCCTTTCTCCACGAGGGCGCGGGTGGCAAAGGCGCGGACGTGGCGGCGAAGGTGGCCGAGCATGGCGGATTGATTTGTGTTTGGCTTTCGACCAATCCCAAAAATCGCGACGCCCCGACGTCGGATTGGTGTTTTTCCGGCGTCTCGAACAATTTTCGCTCTAGTTTTCGCCAATCAAACGCACGTATATTTTAGCCAATCACTGCCGCGGAAGGTCCGGATTGGATGCCTCATTCAAAAATTCCCAAAACGGTGGGAAATGATTCGCGCATTTGGACCAATCAGCATGGAGGCAAGATGAGCAAGCCGCGACGTGACCAAGGCACGAGAAAGACGATGGAATAAGATTAGGGCATGTTGATCGTGGGTACACTTCGCGGCGCGGTCTTTAGGCACCGCGGTCGACGCTGGATAGGGAGGAAGCGGCTTACTCGCTTCAGGCGCTCGAGATGCCACTCGTGCCATCTACGGCTCGATTGCGAATGGGCCATCAAGAGCTGCGAACCGTCGTCGAATGCGTCGGAAGCGCTTCTGGTGCTGGCGTAGAAGCTCGTTAGGGGTCAAATGCAAGCATGAGTTGATCTACAGTGGGTGTACGCAAGCTTGGGACCGATCATGCTTACCACTTCATCCGAATGAAGCTTTGTTGTGACCATCGAAGGCAATTCGACTAGCGGCACGGACAATTGCACCAGCCTTACCATATTTTTCCACGGTGGTGACAACGGCTCGACGACTTCAGCTTTTCTGTCATAAAGGTCGTGCCAAGCTCTTTGCGCTCGCCGACGTACATGCAGACGGTTGGCGCGACAGAGTCGAAGACGTCCCAGTTGGCAACGATGGATTCGTCCTGGCCACGCGAGTCTTGATGGGACGATTCCAGGGGTACAAAGGTGTCAAGGGACTTAAGTGTCGGGTGGCTGAAGTGCAGAAGCTGCTCGGCCACGTACAGCGCTTCGAGGTCCATGGCCACCTTGTCGCGATCTTCTTCAAAACTGCCGAAACGCCATCGAGTTGTGTGCATCAATTAATTTCTCGTTAAATTTTATACTTTCCGAATCCTCGTTCTCTGCAAACCTCCAACATCGAATATATTTACTCGACCTGGAAGACGGCCGACTGGCGGGGGGGCGTCCGCGAGTCGCCGGCATGCTGGATCTCGTATTCGAACTTGACATTCATGAGGCGCTGGTTGTCGTTGCGGCGCACCACGGCGATGGTGCCACGAATGATGTCGCCGGCACACACCTGCGTGGGCGGGCAGATTGGGAAGGCTTGCTGGCCCCAGTGCGTGGGTTCGACGTACGGTGACGTCGTCAGTGTGACGGGCGTGCGCGCCGGGTTCTCCGCGCTGCCCTTGAAGTCCACATCGAACCAGCCGCCGATGGCAGCGAAGCGCGTCGTCGTGCCAACCGTAAACGTAAACTCGGAGAAGACGGACGCCACATCTTCGATCGTGCACTTGTTCAGGTCAAGAGACTTGATGGTGACTTCCTCGCCGATGACGTCGCTCGGGTTCAACTCAACCCATTGCGAAGTGTAGAGCGAGTAAAGTTCCTGCTCCTTGCGGAAAGCATTTCCGAGGCACGAGTAGTCGACGCCCCACTGCTCCTTCGTCTCCGAGACAAACATGGTCCAGTCATCCATGGCGCTGGAGAACTCACCAAAGCGCTTGAGGGCTGTCTGCTCGAGGGCGAGAGGGGCAATGTACATCTGAGCGTGCGAGGGGTACAGAGCGCCACCGGGCTTCAACCAGCGGTCACGAGCAACAATGACCGAGTCGAACATAGACTCGCGAATAAGGAAGTAGCCCATCCACTCGGAAATAATGATGTCGACCTGCTCCGGAAGCTGAATGTCCTCGACCTTGGACTGAATAACGGTGACGATGTGGTCAAGCTTGTTGGCGGCGATCACTGCACGGGCCTGGACAGCCATGTCGGTGGCTTCGACGGCATAGACCTTGCGGGCACCGGCCTGCGCGGCCCAGATGGCGAGAATACCACTGCCGGTGCCGACGTCGAGCACGACCTTGTCCTTGAACGAGTCGAGGTTCTCAAAGATGGACTCGCGGTAGCGCTGCATGCGAAGGTGGTCCGAGAGCATCTGCTTCTGGTGGTAGATGAAGCCATAGGTGCAGAAGTAGTTGGCGAAGTCCGAGCTCTTCTCCCAAGCGGTCTTGGCCTCGGGCGTGAAGTCGGCGGGGGCACTCATTGTGATGTTGGTTGGCTCGCGGAACGCAGCTTGGGGAATGACAAGATCACCAGTAAATGGGCCTATTCAGTCTCGCAGGACTTCCAGTATCGAGATTCACAGGTCTACCGCTTCAACCACGGAAGATCGAAAAGCGGCAAACCGCGCGTTAGAGGGCACGATTCGGCACAACATGCCGAATTCAAACACTGTCAACTATTCAAAGCTACGAAGCTTCATGCTACCGAGCACACCGGTGCTTCGCCCCGCCTGTCGATGGTCAGCATCCTGGGCCCCCTTGTCCAACCTTTCTTCGGCGCTACAGACGGGGATCGACGAATGCTGCTTATCCCCAGCACATATGAAGTCCAAACTTCGGCTCATTTTTGGGGAAAATGCCGAGAATAACCCAGGGTATTTATGGCACATGCCACCATTGCTTTTGCCACGATGTCCAAGCGCAAGCGAGCCGACGACGTCGTGAGCAAGGACGAGCACGATGCCCTCATGGCCGAGTACACTGGATGGGCAAAGAAGGACCCAGTTCTCGTCACCGAGGAGGAGGCCATTCTGCGATCGCAGCACCAGTTCCTCCGCGACGACGACGCTGATGCTGTAGCGGGGGCGTCCGACTGGCGCGTGCGTATGGCCGTGCGCTACTACCAGAAGCTCTTCAAGGAGTATGCCCTCGGGGACTTTTCTCGGTACAAGGAAGGCAAGGTTGGTTTGCGCTGGCGCACCGAGGCCGAAGTGATCTCAGGAAAGGGGCACTTTGTGTGTGGCAACAAGCGGTGCAACGCCTCGGACGAACTCACAAGCTACGAGGTGCTCTTCGCTTACGTGGAGCACGGTACGAAGAAGGACTGCCTCGTAAAGCTTCGCGTGTGCCCTCCGTGCGCGGCGCAGCTCTTTTACACCAAGTCGCACAAGCGCAAGAAGGGCAAGAAGGAGAAACGAACCAAATAAGATCTTAGCCCCGTTGGTTGGTGAACTGGAAGGTCTGCTTCTTGGCTGTCCCGAGGAACTTCTTTTGAAGCCCCTGCATCTCCTCGATCTGCTGCCGCAGCAGAAAGTTCTCCTTCTTGAGATCGATGTGCGCGGCGAACGTTGTCGCCGAGGCGAGGCGGTGCTGAACCTGGCTGAGCTCCGAGCTGAGCGACTCGACCTGCTCGCGCAGCGTCTGATTGTCTCCTACGAAAGCTGCTGCCTCCGGCCGAAGGAAGACTCGCGTACGCATGAGTTGCTTGTTGCGGGTTAGAACCGGTCGCAGCGCCTCGTCGAGGGCTTCGGGGGTGATTTGTGGCGCCTGCGCGACGTCGCCTCGAAGCTCGGGAAGCCGAGGCGCGCGCTGGTTTCCGCGGAGCTTGTCCAGCTCGTCTTGCGTCCGACGCAGCCTCTCACGGTCTTCGTCCATCTACCCCTCGTGACAGGTGCGTCGGTTAGGCACATGTCACCTGGCGCTCCTTCTCCTCAAGCGTTCGATACAAAGCCGCGTGCTCGTTCTCGAAGGCAGCTTTCTGCGCTCGAAGCGCCTCGATTTGCTCGGCGAACGTCTACTCGGCTTATAACTCTTGGTCTGTCGACGGCGGTGAGAGACCTACCCATTCCTTTTTCTGGAGCTTCTCGATCGTGTCGGTCATGCGAAGGCACTCGGCCTCGGCGTTGGCGCGGGCGGCCAGGGCCTTGGCGAGCACTTCGGCGTCTTGAGCGCCGCGCGCGTCGGCTTTGGCAACGGCGGCTGTCATGGACTCACGCAGTTCTGTGCGCTCCTGTTGCAGCTCTGTGACGAGCAACTGCTTTCCTGTGAGGTTGTACTGAAGGTTGAAGTTGGCCGTCTCGAGCTCCCGTACTCGCTGCTCGAGGCACTTGACTCTGTCGCTATCGTTGGTTTGTGTCTATCTCGCTGCGCTGAGATCCACGGCTGTGTATTCGCGGTCAAACGAGGGAGGTGCACTGCTTCTTTAGCCGGTCAATTTCGTTCTCGAGCTCATAAACCCGCTTGGAGAGGTCGACGCCTTGGCCCATGGCCAGTTGAAACCCGCCCTGCGCGGCCCCTGAGTCGGCACACGGATTCGATGCACGTACCTTGCTCTCCAGTCTCTTCTTCATCTCGGCGTTCTCATCGAGAGTTTTCTGCAGCAGCTCGAGCGTCCGGACGTGCTTGGAGCGGAGTTGCTCGGCTGTGCGGTCCATCTCGAGCAAGATATCTTCTGCGACGGTCGCTGTGCTGTTGAGAGGCGGAGAAGATCTCTCACTTCGTGGGGCTTCTCCACAGCGCTTGCCGGGCGATGCTATCGACCGACGATGCCGCGCCGACGTCGAGAGTTGTCGAGCGGTGGCTCGGACGAGGCAAAAACGCGTGTTTTTAGCCTTGATTTGGGTCTATTTTTAGAATCCGCACCTAGACCCAGGAAGCGCACCTTGTCGACCCTCCAATCAGACGCTGCGGACCACAGCATTTCTAAGGGATTTCCACCAATCGTGCGCTGCGGGGGAAAAGCACTGGCACAAAATGACCAAGTCCAAGAACCAGAAGAAGCAGCGGGACTCGTCCGTGCGCGGCAGCTCCAAGGTCGCCAAGAAGGTCGTCAAGAAGAAGGCCAAGGCCGCGGGCAAGGCCGCCACCAAGCAGGTTGTCACCAAGCCTGCGGGGAAGAAGCAGGCCGGACTCTCGGCCATGCAGGAGCAGATGAAGCGCCGGCTCGAAGGTGGCAAGTTCCGCATGCTCAACGAGCAGCTCTACACGACCACGGGCGTTGAGGCCTTCGAAGAGTTTCAGGCAGAGCCCGAGCTCTTCGACACGGTACGCTCGTCCCGCTGAACGCGCGCTAATACTCGCAGTACCACGAAGGTTTCCGGGAGATGGCCGAGAAGTGGCCGCTGAACCCGCTCGACACCTTCATCGCCTACGTCAAGTCCGTCGATCGCCTTGCGGCAGGGTCGCTGAGCGTTGTGTAGGTCGCACCCGAAGGCTGTCGTCGCGGACTTTGGCTGTGGCGACGCACGCCTGGCGGCCAGCGTGCCCAACAAGGTGCACTCGTTCGACCTCGTGTCGCGCAACGAGGCCGTCACGGCATGCAACATTGCCAACGTGCCCCTGCCGGACGAATCGGTCGACATCGCCGTCTACTGCCTTGCGCTCATGGGCACGACGCTCGTCGAGTACCTCCTCGAGGGCCGCCGCGTCCTCAAGCCCAATGGCATCATGAAGGTACCCCGCCGCATCGTCAGGACCTTTCTACATCACAGTGCTAGATCGCCGAGGTCAAGAGCCGCATGGACACGCCCAAGCTCGGCATTCCCGTGCGGTCCGTGGTCGCGTGCCAAGGCTCACAGCGGCGTAGGGCTTTGTGAAGAAGATGACAGACCTTGGCTTCGATCTCAAGCACAAGGACGAGAGCAACAAGATGTTTGTGACGTTTGAGTTTGCCAAGAGCAAGCGCACGCCAAAGACAAACGTGCACATCGAGATGAAGGCTTGCGAGTACAAGCGCCGATAAGCACGTAATTGATGTCAGCTCAGATGCGCAGCTGGTACTGGCCCGCCCGCGTAACGTACCGGACCCATTTGGTCGTCTGGTACGAGCTCTTCTCGAAGACCTTGAGGAAGCGCACGTGGAGGCCCGAGGCCGTAAACATGGGCACTTGGAACTCCACTTGGATCGGCGGGCGCGACCACGCCTTTTCCTTGGTGCCCTTCATGATTTCGACCTCGGCGTCCAGCATGCGCTCCAGCGTGCCCTGGAATTTGCGGATCTTCCACACGATTGCATGGTGCTCGGGGGCGTGCTTGGCCCTAAGAAGCTGTAGGCCTCGGGCGGCGATCCCACCGCACGTACGTCCCGATGGGCACCGTGATCTTGCAGCGCGCCGTGTTTTGCGGCACAGGAATCTTGATCACGAGGTTCGTGGCGAAGAGCCGCGCGCTGAACGTCGCGGCAATCTGAGCGCGGCATTAGTGGCCATGTCACAAGACTCGAGAGGTGCCTTTAGCGAAACGGCCATGCGCGTGGAGGTGCCTTCTTGGTATGCCGGCATGATCTTGAATGGCAGGTTGATGTTTTCTGTGACGCGATATCTAGAATGTGTGAGGCGCGGCAGTGTGAACCTTGGAGGCGGACTTCATGAGCTCAAACTCGCCGTCCGGAGGCACAAAGGTAATCGTGCGGTCGGCATCGAATTTGCCGAGGCGCACGCAACGGTGAAACGTGCAGTCGTCGATCTGACCACCGGCATGAACTCGAATCAAGGTCACTTCATGGCCTACCTCGACTTCTTTCTGGGCGCGCTTCTGTCCCGCAGCCTTGGGGGCGGAGTCGCCCTTCTGCATCGTTAGCTTGTCATTGAGGCCGAGCTAAAAGATGGCGTTGCTGAGGAAGAATACTCAATGGATGCCGTACTTTGCACTCCGGCATGCCGGTCAGCATTGTCTTCATGACAACCTGGCCGACGACCTCGTTGCGCAGGACGGCGCCTACAGGATCACATGAAACGGGGTAAATCATCAACCAGATTACCATTCGACGACATGAGCAAGTTGACACTTTCAAAAACATCCAAGTAGACTTCGTTGCGTTTGTACTTGATGCCCTCACGGCGCCTGCAATTGGGTTAGGAGCGTCATCAGCACACCAGAACGCTATACCAGTCGATGGCACCCGTAATCTGAGAGGTTAACTGGCCTGGCTGAGCTGTTGACGTGGCGGCATCAGCCTACCAAAGATAGTAAGCATCTTTTTGATAGGCAATTGTATACATACAGACAGCGACCCAAGGTTGATGTACATCTTGAGCACGTCAGACGAGCAGTTCTGCGGGTACCCGTAGTCCATCGTCTCTACAAGCGTGTCCAGTTTCAACTTTAATGCAGTGCGCACCATCAAGAAGCTCGTACACGAGCGTAAAGTTGTTGCGGATGCTCTCCTCATTGTACTTCTTGCCCATATAGTCTTGGAAGATGCCATTGAGGTTCGTGAGGAATTGAAACACGAGAGCTAACACAGGTTTAGTCCAGCTCAACTCCATGTGTGTAGGTACCAATATTGATATTGGCCCGAGAGACAGCGACGAGGTATAAGTTCTCGTGACGCGTGTACAGGAACGAGCAGCCGTCGATGGCCTTGATCGGCGGCATCGATCCCGTCTCCTTGGCAGCGATGACCTGCAGCCGGAAGGCGTCGGCGGCCCGGCGGCTGACGTCGTCGCGGTAGAGGCGGTTGAGCACGACCTCGCCCTTCTGCGAGATAAGGAAGAGACCGCTGATCATCGAGCTGCAAATCCGCGAATGGCCTCGGCGAGAAGAACGTCGTAACGGCTCGTACGACTTGAGTTTTGTATGTGCAAAGATCCAACCGCATCCGGACATCCGGATACAAGAAGTTAAATTCGGCACATGCCACCTTCCGTTACATGGCAGTTTCAAGATTTTGGTATAAGATCGTCAGGCGCATTTGTTAGAGTTTCAGAGGAATCGCGTGCGCAAGATGGGCCGCCGGGCACTGGGACCGCTCGTCGGCAACGTTAAGGGCGTATTGCCGCCACGTCTTGATGTCGAGGAGGTACACGACGCCTCGCCACTCGAAGGAGAGGAGGCCAGTTACGACGGCGGACGCGCGGTCTAGGTAGTAAACGCCGTCGAGGACCCAGCCACTCGTCTTGTAGTGGTGCTTGGCAGTAGCGTACAGTAGAAACGAGTGCACCCGCGGACTCTTGAGGTGCGGGAAGAAGAGCCTTTGGGCGATGTACACTACCGCGACGACTCCGGCCGTTGCGCCAATTTGAACGACGAAGCGCGAGAAGCTGCCGATGGTGACTGTGCCACTGAGGCACTCGAGCTGCAAGTCGACGGCCACGATGGTACACTGGCGGTCAATCGTCGCTGAGTGGTGCACTGGCGCAACGAGGTTCCCGGTTGCCAGGACTGCCCATACGAGCAAGCTTCCCTGGATGCCATAGCGTGCGGTATACTCTCGGGTAACGAGGGAGAACGTGTCATTCAGAATGAATACGATCCACGTGATCTCGCCCGATGCCATGATGGTCGTGAACCACGACGGCGGAGGCGCGGCAAATGAGTAGAAGCCACCGACCTGCGTTAGCTGAAGGGTCGCTGTGGACAGCAGACACACAGCGGTAATGCCGCGCAACAGCAGCAGCGGTCGTCCCACCCAGACCAGACCCGCGACACGATTGACGGAGAAGAGGTTGGCGCCTTCGATGTACCCGCGTGACGTGAGTGAGTAAATGACAACGAGCACGGCGACGGCCCCCAGCACCGCCGTGATGAAGATGAGCACGCAGCGAAAGTAGTAAGCGACGTTCACGGGAATCTCCATGCCATTCACAGGCTGCGTGGTGATCGTATTACGACCCGAAATCGTCGTGATTGAATCGACGTCCCCGGCAAACGTGACGACCTCGCGGGCGCCCAGCACCCAGTCGACAAGGTAGAGCCACGAGTAAAAGTCGAAGGCACGTGACGAAAAGAGCGGCTCGCGCGCGAGCACGACGGACGCATTCTCGGCCATGTACTGCACGAGCACGACGGGAATGGAGGCTGTGACCAGTGTGCGGACGGCGGTGGCGTCGCTGAACATGCGTTGCCGCTCGTCGCTCGGCAGCGTGACCGTCAGAAACGCCGTGACCGCTTCGAATACTCCTTTGCAGGTAGCGGCTGTGACGCTGTCGAGGGCACAAGCTGCCGCCCACTCGGCCGGCGTTGAGAGGTCGGTGGCGAGCAGCGCGCTGGCAAACATGACGTTGGTGGTGTAAAGCGCGTTTGAGACGCCCAGAATGCAGGCGCCGGCGGCCGTGAAGAACTCAAAAAGCATGCCCTGGGCAGCGCTGGGCATTGACGGACACGTGATGTCGCCGCCGACAAAGTTTGCGGTGAGCCAGACTTCGGGCTTTGGCGACATGGTCCGCGTCCCGGGAAGGGCCCCAAAAGCAGCGGCGGTCGCGGCATCGACCGTCACGAGCGCGGCCAGCGACTCGGAGAGGTGCTGGTACCAAGCCACAAGGTCCAAGGGTGCAGGCACACGCCGCATGGACACTGTTCCGAAGGGGCCGATGGCGACGCGAAAGCTGGCGAAGCCCGGGTTCAACGGCGCGAGGAGGGTGGCGTTAGCAAGCAGCACCGTCTCCGTTGTCGCGTTGGCGAACAAGAACCGCGGGCTCTGTCGCACAAGGCTAGCGCCCGCGGTCACCGTTGCGTTAGAGACGCTCCAGAGATCGTTGGCGAGTGCCCAGTGCATCTTGAAGGACGATTGCACCGTCGTGTGGAGCGAGCCATTGCAGCTTTTGAGGCTCATGAAATGGGCGACGCCAAAGGCGTTTTCAATTGCGTAGGCCTCGATGACGCCGAGCGACTTGTAGTTCTGCCACTCGGTCTCGAAATCGACGATACCGGCTGCTCGCCAGTAAGCAACTTCGTCCGCCACAGACCCCTCACGGGGCCGCAGCGTCTCGCGAAGCCACGCTTGGCCGCGAGCGCTTGTCTCGAGATACGCAAAGACCGCCGGATGCAGGCTGTCGCCATAGCAGGCATCCCAGCCCGCCCAGTCCTCGATGTTTCGCAAGACAGCCTCGAGGTATACGGCACCGTTCATGCGCTGCGATGAGCATGCGGCTTGGCGGCGCACGGAGGCACCGAGCTCCCATGTGCCATCGAAGTCGACAAAGCAATAGAGCGTTGATATCCACGCGACGTCGCACGGATTCATTCGCCGCAAGGCCGCGATGACGCTTGGCAAGCGGTTGGCCTCGCCCTGGAGCGCCGAGGCGTAGGCCACAAGCGGCGCCGACGCAAGCGAGCTCGATGAGTTGTAGGCATAGGCGTTGTCGCTGAAGCGGCGGTCGGCGAGGCTGCGCGGCACCGTGCGATTGGCAAACTGCAGTTGCGAGTTGAACCAGTTGGTCAAGTACGTCTGGTGGCCGCTGCTGTTGAAGTCGGCCCACCAGAAGTCGTTGGCCATGGCCACAGACGACACGTAGATGTACGAGTAGCTGCCGGCGATTGAGAAGAGCACGTAGAGGAAGCCGCTAAGCGCACGCGCGCGAAACCAGGGCGTAGATGCGACCGCAACGCCGCCGGCGTAAGGCAGCACGGAGCACTCGTCGAGCATCGGCCCTTTGCCGTGCAAGCCGGGGAAGCTCAGGAGGCGCCACAGTTTGAAGTCGAGGCGGCGGTCACGGCCCACTGGAAGCATACCCGAGAGCACGCTTGTGAGGCGGTCGGCGTACCACCGGTCCGAGTGCACTTTGCTCAGAAATACCTCGGCGCACGCGGGCACAAGCACATGGGCCTGCCAGGTCACCGGCGCTGTGCCCACGCGCCCAGCGCAGCGCTGTAACGCGATAGCCAGGGGGACGCTCCCCACGTTGATAGCAAGTAGCACCAGCAGACGGGCGCTGCTGCCGATAGCCACGCGGCCGACAACACACGACACTTGCTTGCCCAAGGTCGAGAAGGTGCACTTGGGCGCGACCACGACGTTGGCTTCGTACGGCGCCGCTACCTCCAGCGCCACCATTGCCACGAAGGCGAGCGCCGCGCTGAGCGGAGCGTAGGTCTGAACGCGGCCCAGCGGGTGCAGCACCGGAAGGCCGAAGTCAACGATGACGTAGGTGATCCACGTGGCCTCGGCGGCGACAATCATCGCGGAGATCAGCGAACGAGGGGCCGCCGTGAAGCCGGAGTGGCCCCCGTGCAGCGACGCGTCGGCGTGAAAGGTCACGGGGCTCGTGCTCAGAAGCACCAGCGCCGTGAGGCCGCGCGCTAGGAGGAAGGGGCGGCCGACCCACACGCAGCCGACTAGGCGATGTGAATGTAAAACATCGGCAACTGCGAGCGACCGGCGCTGGGACCAACCAAAGGCGAGCACGAGCCCCGCGACAGCCGTGAGCACCACCGACGAGTAGACCGCGAGATACCAGATGTAGACGCACGCCTGGTGCGGCAGCTCGAGAGGGTTGGCCACCAGCTGCTGCACCGGGTTGCGGCGGGATATGCTCGTGATGGCGCCGGCGTCGCCCTCCACGGCGTAGAGCTCGCGGCTGGACGTGAGCCAGTCGTACAGCAGCACGAGCCCGAAGAAGCTCCAGGGGTCCCCGGGGGCGACTAGCGCCTGCTGCAACAAGAAGCCGATTGAGCCATTCAGCGTCCCCGCAAACTGGTACACACTCGCGTTCAGCGCGGTGGCCGCCGCGACGGCCGCCGGCGCCGATGATATGGGCACCAGCTGTGCGGCGAGCAGTGCCGCTGGGGCGAGGGCTGCGAGACATGCTGGCGGTGACTGACACAACGCCGCGATGGCCTCGAGCGGTGTCCCCGGAGCTACCAACGGTAGTGTGTGGAGCGCGAACAGCACATTGCGGCGGTGGAGCTCAACGCTCAGCGGTGCGGGCCCGTCGCACGTGTCGTAAAAGCCCATGGGAAGCTGCACGACGGCCGCCGGAGCGGCGGAGAAGCACATCGGGTTACCGGTGTAGTAGACAACGCCCGGCGTCGCCCAGCCCTTTGGCACAGGAAAGATCGTCGCGTCCGGTACCTCGGCGGCGTCGATCTCCGTGACAGCGGCCTGGACGGCTGCGACGTATGCCAGCAGCGTTGGATGCTTGGCGACGAGGAAGATATCGATGGACGCGAGCGGCCCCAGGTATGTGTGCACGACGTCTAGCACAGGAGTCGACGTGGCGACTGAGTCCATGTTGAACTCCCAGTCGGCCTTTAGGGCGTCCGACGTGGGATCCACACCCAGTAACATAGTTGCGTTGAGCGCCTCACAGGTCCAGAGATCGTTCCAGATGCCTGCGTAAGAATATACCAAGGACCACAGCGCGAGACCGCGGAACTGACTTGCAATGGCGAAGACCGTAACGCTCTGGCGGATGCCGAGGGCGTTCTCGATAACGATCGTCTGCACGAGGCCCTGCTCGTAGTAGTTGGTCACTTGTGACTGCCACGTGTCCAGGCCACTTGCCGCCCAGTGCGCCGCCTCGGCCGCCGTGGACGCCCACGTCGCCTGGAAGATGCGCGCCACGAAGGCGCGACCGTCTGGCGAGGCCGCCAAAGGCGCGAAGAGCGTGGCATTCATTGTCTGAACGTATGGGCTCGCGAAGAGGTCGCTGCCTTGCGTGTTGCGCAGCAGCGGCTCGAGGTACACGGCGCCGTTGCGCACATAACGCTGGGCGCACTTCGCCTGGCGGCGGGCATTGAGAGCCATGGGGAAGGCGCGGGCGAGGTCAACCCAGCAGTACTGCGTGAACATGCGGATGTTTGCGGCCATTGGGTTGGCCCGCAAGGCTTCGATCACCACGGGGAAGGAGAGGTTGGCGAGAAGCACTTCCCTCGCGAGTGCCGGCGGCATCTCGACGAATGTCGGCAGTGTGTCGTACCTTTTGGGCACGCGCAAGCTCGAAAGTAGCAGCGTCGCGTTCGTACCGAGGCTCGCTTGCGCGTTGAAGTAGTCACCGAGAAATGTTTGAGCGCCGGACGTTGTGAAGCCCGGCCACCAGTAGTCGTTGACGAGCGATGGCGCCGCCAGCGTGAGGTACCACAAGCTCAGGCCCACAGTCAGCGAGAGGTACGCGAAGGCTACCAGCGCCACGACGTTCCTGCCCTCCGGCGCCGCGACGTTCGGCCACATTCCTCCACGAGGCGTCGTAACTGCTCCGTTTGCTGCCCTGGCTAAAGGAAACTGCGTTTCGCGGTTTGCGCAAGTCGTGATTTGAAAAATATTTTTCAAGTACTTTTCCACGCAGAATGCAGTGCAAATGTGTGCTTGTGGTGTAGTTGGGGCCACGTATGTTGCACAATAAGACAGTATCGCGGCCCGATCGGTGGGGAGACGCCCCGACTCTCGAGCCAAGTTGGGCTGTGGCAAGGAATGTTGCGCCGCTGCAGGCGCCTAGAGCTGCTTGGAAACGTATCAAAGTCACCCCCTGAGAACGACAGTTTCGAATGGGATGGGCGCCACGGAATCTCTGAGCGCTCGGGCCAGGCTCCGGTACAAATGGAATCCTGTCGGGTAGTGAGTGGCGAGCCATAGAGACACAGTGGTGCTGCGACTACATCTTGCAGCGACAACCCGCTCAGAAGGCTTCGACACGTACCTGCTTTCGCGCTTTTTCCTGCCCCAAGACCCCGTGCGTCGTCGACCTGACACCTAAGGTGACCACCTGCTTAGACGCGGCGAGGCTATGTGCCCATGAAGTCTGTGCAGTTGATGGTGCCTATCGCGACCAAGAAGATGTATCCAGATTCTCTCGTTGAGCCGATGTTGCGAGTGTTTGACGTGGACAAGTGCGCTGGTCGCATGGTGCCCTCACCTTACCCGCAGGAACGGCTTCTTCCACTACGAGGCCTTCGTGGCCTTCGTCAGCCTTAGCAAGCTCTCTGTCGAGCTCAGCCAACCGGTTGCCGTTGTTTCTGTGTTCACGGTACTTTGGCTGCGATGCTTCAAGAGTTTAGCGATGCCTCCAGGTGGCCAAGGGTGTCTGCGCTGGCACCGGGATGCCTGTGACGGTCAAGCGAACGCAGCTGCGGTCGATTGAAATCGTCGCGAGGCCGGCAGTGCATGGAAAGTGATGCTGCAACGTAGATGGACGCGGTGCGCGAGGCCGTGGTGCTCCTCGCCACTTTCAACCATGATAACCTTTTGCGCTACATCAACTGCAACCTACATGAGCACGCCTTCGAGCTCTACCAAGAGTGGGCGGACACGTTGTCGCTTACGGTGGCAACAGCACCCTGGGGGTCGAACTAACATGCGTAGGCCGTGCTGTCGAACTTTGGGCGAATGGGTGAACCCGCGATCCGTCGGTACCTTGACCAGATCATCGATGCGATCGTCTTCCTTCACGGTTCGGGTATCTCGCATCG